>LS486244.1:61229-129742 GCA_900490705.1 Pristionchus arcanus
GCGTACCCCAATACCACCATGAAAATCACAAAATGACGAAAAAAATACTCAAAAAATATTGTGTCCGATGGGTGCCGTATTTTTTCATGGGTGCCGTATATTTTCATGGGTGCCGTATATTTTCATGGGTGCCGTTTATTTTCATGGGTGCCGTATATTTTCATGGGTGCCGTATATTTTCATGGGTGCCGTATATTTTCATGGGTGCCGTATATTTTCATGGGTGCCGTTTATTTTCATGGGTGCCGTATATTAAGACAGAGCCGGAGATTGCTATATATTTTTCTATTAAGAATTTTTGTTGAATTTTATGGAATGATGTTGGATCAGGTCATAATAATGCGAATATATCTAGAAGACTGCCTTCAAAGGATCTGTGTACTAGGCTCTGAGAAATATCGAGAATGATGACAGATTCTTATTTTTAACGCTCCGATCTTGTGTTAAGAGGCCGTTTGCGAATGAATCGGACAAGAGTTGGCACAGCTCAAAAATCGCGATTCTCTGAAACTATGTGATTTGGGGTTCCGGAGGGTGCTGATAACGATGGGCATGTTCATTTTGTTGACCTAACATTGGCTCCAGAAGGCGTGGTCGAAAGCAGTTTTTCGAGATTTTCTCAGTCTCCAGAAGAGCTAAAATTAAGCGAGTTTGGCTCCCGAGGTAGAATTATTTGTTGACCACGGCTGACTACTTCATTTTTCATGATTTGCAAAAATAATTATATAAAAATGAAGTTCGCACAGAGTTAATAGCTCCCGGGAAGAGAATTATAGATCGAACGGAATGATGCAAGGATTCCAAATATTTTTTAAATACTCATTTCTGCGTGCAGATAAAGTTTTACTCAAAAGATTGAGAAGGTCCTCTCCCTTAACATTTCGCTCTAGACACATCCTTCATGACAGCACGTAGTTATCCAACACAGGCTAGTTCGACTCCCGCCGATTGCATCTTCATTATTGCCTCTATTTTCGACTGCCAATCTACTGAAATCAATACGAGAATACAACACCCTAAATCGTGCCTGCACAAATTAATGAAGCTTCAAAATTCCGTAGTGAGGTTCAGAGGTATTTCTAGCACTTCGGATAAGTTGATATCTGATTGAGTATAGTAGCATTCCTATTACTCATGTTTATGTTCGAAAATATTCGTACCAATCCCCCTTTAAGTCAGATACATCATTAGGTTGACGAAGATACATTCAATAAGGAATATTGAGATGCGTACGATTGTGGGTAATGGTAGAGTGTTGGACTGGACCGAATTATTATTCAGGATAATAAAGACTACAAATCAGTTTTTGTGTTTAAGCAACTGACATACGCTACCGAGTCAGATCGTAGAAAATACAATTCAAAATTTTAGCTATCATATTTATTTTTTTAGAGATCAGGTTATGCGAGAGCTCTGATGTGCATAGCAATACAAGTTGGTTTTCTCGATTCGTTGAAAGAGTTCGATCCGGAAATTTTGCGAAATATGTCCTTCCATCTTGAAATTGGGCGACCTCTTCTTCTTTTCCTTGCCATTCGATCACAGATCGGCTCCACTTCCAATTGTCCTCATTACAAAAATCAAATTCAACCACAACTATTTTCTTTTCTGTGCAGTGTGAGCACCTCCTGAACCCTAGTCGAAAACAATAGCCGCTCATTTGAGAGATGATGGAGTGCAGTACATCCTACCATACATTAGTCTTTATTAGGTAGTACAAATTTAATTCATATTCATTTTAAAAACGAGATCCAGCAGTCCAACCTCGCAGGCATGGAGCGTATGGAAGAAAATAACGGAATGAAGCAGAATTTTTGAGAAGGAGCAATAATACATTCCTCGACTTATGATTGCATCGAATTTTGCGAGGGACGAGTTCAGTTGTTTCACTTTTCTTCAAAAATCTCTGTAAGCACACGTATGATGCGATTTTTAAATGCAGCTTTATTCGAAGTAGACATGCTCTATTTTCTTTTTGATTTTTTTGTTTCCGGATTCCTAATTACTAAGAATCTTTATCTCAAAATTTCCGCCTGAAAATCGAACATCGAATAAAGTCCATTTTCACTATTCACTCAATCATCCTATTCGATTTCTGTCCGAGCCGGAGATTTACTTGCGAGTTTATCAAGATTCGGAAATGTTCCCCTTTCGATAACTTTTCGAACTTTCTCTATTCTTCTATTATGACCTCTCCGAACTCCATCCGACTACCGGCGAACTCGTAGTTGATGAGAGCAGCCCTAATATTCTAGCTGTCGAGAGTAAGGATACACTATCTAACGGATGATAATTGGAGGAAGTGGCTCACTGATGACTGCACTGCTTGTTGATGAGATGAAAACGGACGAGAAGAGAGGGATGGAAGTTGATAATGCCGTTATCAGTGGATATCAGGTACGGGTGTGGTGGATTACAATACGGGTCCAGGAAAGAGCTCTATTACATTGGGATCTAAAGATGAATCAGCGACACTTCAGTATACCTAACAATAATTGTCGATAACTAGAGCCGACGAGGTATCGGTAGCCAAACTGAGTATCATCATTTTTCAGATGCGCAAAAACATTCCAGGTTCGTTCAATTCCGTCGCAACTAAACTGATATTCACAGTGCACGCTCTCTTCGTACTGGATCTCGGTAGCTGGCTATCTGCTTAAGTATTGTCTGAACAGCAATTAGAATCATTAGAACGGTATGAGTACAGTATTGACAACTGACTTTAAATACTCGATAAGTATACTATGAACAACACAGCCTTTATGCGGGCGAAGCGAGGACAATATGGACGAATATACAGTAAGCGAGTATAAAATGAGTATGGGTATACGAATATTATGTGAGTGGAGAAAGTATGGGGCATATCATGATACTATACGAGGGATCTTGGACGGCAATATATGGGGGAGTGTACAATGAACGATTACTAAATAGATCATGGAATAATAATACAGTTTGTGCCAGATGAGTGAAGAATTACACAAAAGAAGTTGGATTGGAAAATAAGCTCATTACAGAATGGGCTGAATGTAATACTATGGTGAGATTACAATTGTTCGAGTTCAAAGAACTCGGGACTCTGACGCATCGCTGCGGACACTGTCTTCACCGATGAGTCTGGTCTAACTGACATCCATCTACCTCCCGTGGTTGAGAAAGACCACTTGCCATTACCCTCCTTTTCGGTTTTCCACAGATATTCCACCTTGCTCAAGGTAACGTTTCCGTTCTCGTTTGGGGCAGGATGCAAGTATTGTCCCGGCTTCATCGTGGACTCAAACGAGATCTGCAAAGCGAATCTTCGCTTTCCGACTGTACAATTACATAAGCTAACCTTGTTTCCATCGATGTCGATTCTCCAATGGGAGGAGTCACCCGTATCCTGACCATGTACGATCTTGTAATTGTTGTCCACATGAACATTGCTCTGGTACTTGATAGATTTGAGGAGCCATGTGTGTGGGCCTGAAATTAAAACGTTGATAAGAACTACTGGAGGTTTTAGTTGAGATGCTACAATAGAATTAAGGCTTACCGGCAGGAGGGCTTGACGTCAGGTCGTTGGCCGATGGCAGAGTTGTCGTCGGCTCCTAAAATAATAATTTGGTTAATCTCTATCTTCATCATGTCCAGTACCTCATCACTGAGAGTCGACGTCACCGGCTCCGTCGAGCTCAGTGTGGAGTCGCTCGTGTACGGGTCCTGCTCGGTCGGAGTGATCTCGGTGGTCGGGCTGGGGTCCTCAGTGGTAGTACTGCCCTGGTCCGTCGTTGACTGAGTTGACGCTGCAAGTGCTTCAATGGTCTGCCGAATCGTATAGTAGTGACTCACCATCCGAGGATGCCAATCCCTCCTCCTCGCCCTTGGCGTCGGTAGTCAGGGTGGGCAGCGATCCACCTGGAAGAGGGGGCGATTGACGGTTGATGGATGCAATGAGATGAGCCATCCAAGCTGTAGTCACTCTCCTTTCTCCCCACTCTCTCTTCTTCTCTTGCCCCATTGCTAGGCAGCAGTCACTTGAGATGGGAGAAGGGAAGGGAGTGGATGGGACCAGCGGAACAGTCGGAGATGGTACCGTATACCCCACCCGGAAGTAGAATACTGTCCTTACCAGGTGTGGCGGTGGTCGAGGCCTCCGACTGAGCGGGAGAGCTGTTGATGGCTGAAATGAGCAATTAGCCGGTTCCATGGATTTAAAGTTGGTACCAGCAGCAGTCGGGGAGGCGCCGGCAGGATCCTTGAGGGGGATATTGGGCGAGGGAGAAGGGCTTGCCGAAGAGGTGACCGTCTCTGGGAATGGATTCTCGTTCGACCGATACGATGGATAGATGCAAACCGGATGAAAGCGAGGAGGTGGTGGACGAGGTGTCAGAAGCCGCCGATGCCGTTGTCGTCGTGATCTTGGTCGACTCAGATCCAGTTGTTCCACCTGAGTGCTCGAATATTCAGATTCATCCCACGATCGCTACAACTCACCTGCCGTAGTAGTTGTGCCAGACGCCGTGGTGGTGCCGCTGCTTCCCGTCGTCGCTCCTGAACAGAAAACGATCAGGGAGAAGGAAGTAATGGCACAAACCTCCGTCGCCGTTGCCCGTCGTGGTCATGGTATCAGGTGTGCTCACTGCCGGGGTGGGATCAGATGCTGCAAAGGATGCGATCATTGATGAGGAGCGATCGCAAACTGACCCTGGATGGTGTGCGGTACCGTAGTCGTAGGAGAATCAGAGCTGCTTCCGGCGGCCGACTTCTTGGGTGTAGGATCTGCAAATGAGCAATGAGGGAAGATATCGTGCTTTCCACTCACTCAGCCACTTGTCGACTTCGTTTTTTACGTAGTCTTCGTACTCGGACTTGTCCAGACACGTCTCCTTGTCCTTAGGCAACGCCTTGGTGAACTTGCCTGAAAAGGAGGAATTACTGCGGTCTTTGGGATCCTCGAACTCACCTCGGACTTTGACGAAGACTATGGTCTCAAAGGCTCCTTTGGCGAGATCCTCGGACAGACGTGCATACTCGCTGGCGAGTACGCACAATTTATTGGGCAGGTTGAACCTGGGATAGGGCAGGGTTACTGTAGGCCGACGATTGGGAAAACTCACTCGAACACGGCGCACTCTGCGTGTGCGTCGCACTGCTGCGCGCACACCTCGTGGTTTATCTGGTTCGTGATCTGAAGGGAGGAAATGTAATGAAATTACAAGAAGAAGAACTGTTACCTCAAATATCTCCATCAACTCTATGCCGGCGAGCCGTGTGAACACGGACTTATTCGGCTGCAATGAGTTGGGTTACGGTAGGAGATCAAAGATCAACAACTTACCATCTTGAGCCGCTTGGCGGACGTCTTGTCCGCGCCGCCGCAGTTAATGCATGCGGACTTGGCCGCGGGAAGAAGAAGGAGCGGGTAGAGAAGTTTCCAATAGTTCACCATGTTAAGACTGACTTCAGGGGCTGGGAGGCCGCTTAAATATCCATTCAGCCAAGTCATCATGGATACGATGTGGGCGAGCTAAAGCTGCACTATTTTGGGACAGAGAAACGAGAGACTGTGCGAAATGAAGAGACGGCCTCTCGATTCTGACTGTTCCTTGGATACGATTCGACGTGGGATGGATAGGGAGGCCGAGCAGAGAAAATATCTCTCACTTTTACATGCTATCTCGCCGTTTCGTAACATCTCATGAATCGGTGGAGATGTTTCAGCTTCGTATAGTTTGTAGTGGGTAGTGCCTGCGAAACAATGTGGAAAGACGTCACATTCAGATTCGATTTCCATATTGATTGATCGACAACTGACTTATCACTTGTAGATATCTGATTATGACCTGATCATTTCTCAGAAATAACTGATATTGATAATTCCCAATGAGAAACTCTTCCTTGCATCTTTCTTTTTGGATAATGGAGAGATCGTGCCGAATGGAACAGTGCAAACCGCTCCCATTACCAAAGAAGAAAGAGACCAAAGATCAATTCAAAAAGATCAAGTGTATTATGAGACATCGGTTTCCACAGTGGCTTAGGTGGAGAAGGAAATTGGCAAAGGAATGCAGGACAATTGGCCCGAATGTAAGTGAGAGTGTACGAATGGATGGAACTCATCTCGCTCGCCTCCTCCCGTTGCTAGGTCAACACAGTCGTACCCTCGCATCTCAGTTTGCCATCCGTTCCCTTCCCTATGCCGGCCCATTACTTGCGACTCTTCTCCTATGTCACCGCTTTTGCTGCAGCGTGCCTGTTAGAATTAAAAGAATCGAAGATATTGAGTACATTTAGTTATGTTCGTTTCCATCCCTGTTTGATGATTGATACATCTACGGTTGTTGCACTCGCTCGCTAATAGAATCACCGCTTTGATTTATTATTCGTGCCTTCATTTCAAGATAAACATATTTCGATAATTGGAATTTAACTTTTTGGCATAGTTTCACATTTGCTCCTGCTCTGAAAAAGAAAGACAGACACTTTGCTCCACCCTCGAATGATCATCCTTCGATCTCCATTATCTGGTTTGTGGAAGTCAGAGAAAATAGAAAACGTAAGGCGAATATCTTCGTTCCCTATTGTTCCTGTCGGGGATAACTTGGCATTGTTCCTGTTCCCTTTAGTTGTTTATAGGAAGTCAGAGCAATTAGAGAGCGCGTAAAAAAGGAGAGTATCCGTTCCCTATTGTTCATGCCGGAACAAAAGGGGACCGAACCGGCTAAGAGGGAGAACGGTTGAAGTGATAGCTTGCATCTCCTAAAGTTTCACTTTCGTTAAAATGCTGGAAGAGAGGAACGGAGAGAACGTGCAAGATCACTGTGAGACCAATATTCGATGTTTTTATTATTTCTGCTATCCCTCCGGGGGGCCCTGCAGGGAGCTGGTATCTACTTGGGAACAACAAAATACAAGTAAAACTCATTGCATTAGAAATGGTTTATCCATTGATTTCTTATTTTGTAATATTTTTCAACGTAATCGTATTGGGAATTATTGCGTGATTGACTGTCAATCTGGGGGCAAATATCGTCGAATTCTTTATTGACAATAATTACACGAGTGATTTCTTCTCCTGAATGTTAATCGCAGTCGCATTTGGCACGGCAGTAAGAAGCTCCTTCTTCACGCTGTCAGGAACTTTCTCCAGAATTTTAATAGCCTGAATTTCAATAATTAATTATTTAAATAATTAAAAATAATTAAACAAATCCTCACCGCATTTTTAATCGCCTCATCATTGCCCTTATTAGCGTCAACGGCAGCGAATAGTTGCTTGCCGACGCTTTGGGCTTCTGAACGAAAGGGAAAACAGTAGAAGACTACAACAATTAAGCTCATGTACAACGTATATGTATATTCGCACAGAAACACCACAAAATCATTTGAGGCTGACCCTGAAACTCATTTATCTTTCGCCCAATTGCTTGGAGAGATACGCAACGATTACAATTGTAAGCAATAAGAGCTCAGAAGAGAGAATTAAGAGCTCAGATAATTAATGATCATACCTGGCGAAAGAGCGGTCAGTTTATTCTCGATCGATGCCTTGATTTGCGCCCTTCGCTGATCGGATAGTTCATTTCCGACGTTTGAATGCTGGATATTATCATCTCATTTCATTTGCAAACATCGGCAGCTCTCAAGTACGGAATATCTCACCACAAAACTGCAAATCACTGCAATCGTAGTCAAAGCAGCAATTGTCTTCATGTCTGTACTCGTAAATTGGGTAGGGAACAATCTCTTTTATCCAATTTCCGGGACAGATAACGGATTCAGAGGATTGAGTAATCCTCTCTCTCCTCATCAGACATTCTCACTCGTTGGTCAGAGAGCGCGAGAGAGTGTGGGATATGAAGAGACCATATGCGAAAACGATCATGGGGAGACCAAGTTGGGTGCGAGCACACTGGGAAATTGTGAAGACGAGGAATTTGGAACAAGGAAGTACCGAAAAAACCACGGGAAATGGACCGAGGAGATCTTGATCTTTGGTTTTTGATGTGATCATGCAGTCCTGTTTGCAAACTGTTCACGTACGAACAATTCCGTTCTATCGCACTCACTTTTTATATGCAAGACAAAAAATATTTATTTTATATTTATATTTCGCTTGGTACTTTATGATAAAACCAATCGTCGGCGACGCCACAAAGGCATTCATTCACAATAATACACACTTTCTCCTCTTTCGATGTGCTAAAATACAAGAATGACATTGTAAATCCAAAGAGACTTCAGTGATTATTTATCCATGAAGAGTTAGCTAAAATATTGAAATATATGTTGAAACATTGGTGAGGTAAATTACTCCGAGAAGTAGTTCTCTAATGATGTCCAAGAAAATGTCTGTCACCGAGCAAAATATGCCAACTTCACAACGTAAAACGAATACTTTATCATAATATATTCGTAATGTAACATTAAATATAAAATCTTGAGGTATATATTTAAGCGGAAGGAGTAGTTTGTCTGTGATGTCCAAGGAAGTGTCTTCCACCGGGCAAAATCGAAGCGATTTCGGTCTTCACGGAGTCGGCGACGCCAGAAAGAATGGATTCGACCTGAGTGGGCCCTGGATTTATGATTTTAACCCCAAAAAATAAGTATTTCTCATATTCAGTATGTGTTTCTTATCAATATTGTTGGAAAAGTGAACGGAATCTTGCTCAAAATCAGAAATTATTGATAAGTGCCAGATTTTCTTTAGAAAAATACCAACCGCAGCCTTGGTGGCCTCCATATTTCCCTCATTGGCCTCGAAAGCGGCGATGATTTTGGCTCCTGCGGCTTGTGCTTCTGTAGAAAAATTATTAAATACCATACTCAAATGATATTATTTTCAGGAGCTTACCAGGCGACAGAGTGGAGAGTTTCTCCTGAACCTTGGCCTTGATTTCGGCCTTCTTCGCGGCTGAGAGAGGCGCGCCCGTGGAGCCTGCGGCATCTGGAATTGGGGATTCTCAATTAGAGCTCGAGAAATATTACTGCCGTCTCTTCGTTGTGCACACTCTCTCGCCCGCTCGGTCGACGCTCCAGTGTGCGATATGAAGAGACGGCGGTGTCATTTCTCGAGCTCTATTCTCAACTAAGGTTGTGGAAATTATAAACCCGTCTCTTCATTCCTCGTTCTCTCTCAGCTGTCTGAGATGCGAGATTTTCTGACTATCCTGATCACCACCACAAACCCTGTATGAATTATTTCATAGATCACATTTATGTCATTCATGAAAATTTGCTTACCAACGTGGGCAAAAACGCAGAGGGCGATGACAGAAAGGACGAGAAGGGTCTGCATGTCTAAAAAGAGTTAAAAGATAAAATAATGTTGATTTTAATGTCCGACTCAAGGTGAATTTTCCCCAATCCAGGCTAAAAAAAACTTCAAGAAGCATAGCCACAACCACACGAATCCGCGAGTATGTTGATTGAATCTGATTGAATGCTAGCGAACGGAAGAGAAGGAAGTATGAATGAATCCGCTTTACACCTTCTCCTCTTTTAAAGCGATAGTCTGTGCCTGATCAATGCATGATCGATTACTGTGAAAGCCACGACCGTCCCTCTCTTCAATCCCGATTATCCCTAATCCGCTCGTGACGAGTAATGTGCGGGAAATTGGATAAAACCGAAGAGTAGACAGTGTGAAATCCATCATCAACACCTTGTTCGGAGAGTATCTTTCCCAATATGTGAAGAAAGATTCATATTCACCATCGTCATCTTCGTTCGGTGGATGGCATCAATATGACACATCACATTTTTAAGATGATATGTACATGCGTAACGGAACGACAATTTAAACAATCGCGCGGCATAAGTGGGCGGAGCATACCGTTGCCGCGCGAATTTCGCCCATTTTGACTACTTTTTCTTAGTTTTTAGTCATAAAACTCGTACATTGGAATGGTTTTACGTTCATTAAGCATCAATTACATAATTTATGCTTGATTTTTAACGTTATCGCAGTTTATTCGGCATTTCGCTACTCGCGGAACGATAAACAACTTCCCTTAAAAATGAAATAACAATGACTTCTCTGATGTCATGAAATAGTGATAAACGAGATAGTGTAGGGCAGTTAGCATTTTTATCAGCACTCAAGCGTCAGTCGTAGTTTTCATCGACTGAATCCTCTCTTCTTCGGTCACATCCAAAGTGCCGTCGTCGCAACAGTGGGTATCGGCATGTCTGTAAATGCAAATAACTTTTTTTCTGAGTTTGCGAGGACAAACAATGCAAAATGCAAAAATTTGTCTTTTTAAATGAATAACTCGAACTTATCGCGATTATTTCCGCCAACCTCTTCAGCAACCTTGAACGTTCCTTCGGCGCATTCTCTTTTTTGTTCACTTATGAGGCCATTTGCGAGAAAGTCGAACAAGGCTTGGCACAGCTCAAAAAATCCAAATCTCTGAAACATTGTTTTCCGGAGGTATTGAGGGTCCTAATGACGCTGAGCATATTCATTTTTCATATTGAGCCCTCGTTGGCTCCAGACGACGTCACGTCGAAAACGATTTTTTCGGAATTTCACGATCCTCGAAAATGCTAAAAATATGTGAGTATGCCCACCAGGGTAGAATTTCATGCTGATCAAGCCTATTAGCTTCATTTTTCATATTTTTTTGAAAGTAATTTTGTAAAACTGAAGTTCTTGCGGAGCTAATTGCTAGCGGGGAGACTATCATAGATCGATCCGAAATTATGCAAGGATTCCAAAAAGGTATTTCCCATTTCATAATAACGTGCGCATAAGGTTTTATGCTAAATATAGTACAGCGTCTTGTAATTAAATTCAGCCATCTTTCCACTTGTTGACTTCCGATCTCTTGATCTACGCGAGTCTCTCTAGCATGACCTCTTCCCTGTCTCTGTGCCCTCTCTATTCCCCATGCTCTCTCGCCTCCCTCGGGAAGGAGACACGGATCGATGAAAGTTCGGAAGTCAACAAGTGGAAGAGACATTTCGAAAAAACAAAATCGAAAAAAGACATTTCGAAAAAGGACGTTTCGAAAAATTCACTTCGAAAAAGGAAGTTTCGCAAAATTCATTTGGAAAAAATACGGTTGGGAAATATATTTTTAATAATATTTTTTGAGATTTTTATTCCAAAATGGTTTCTACTCGGCATAGAAATATTAATTTGTGAAAAAGAACAGAAAAACTGTTTTCGACGTCAAGCCATCTGGAGCCAACGAGAGGTCGACATGCAAAATGAACTTGCCCATCGTCATCAGCATCTCCAAGAACCCCAAAACACACTGTTTCAGAGAATCGAGATTTTTGAGCTGTGCCAAACCCCTCCTGATTTGTCCGATTCTTAGGCAAACGGCCTCTTATATATGGGTCGCAATGACTACGGCAATGCTAGAAAAAAAGTGTGGCGACAGTTGCATCTAGCATTAGACTTCTCTTATTGGAAAATTTTCCGGATTTCCAATAGCCGAACAAGGGGATTAACCGCACTCGCGACGAGAGTGTGAAGAATGAGGATACTATTGGAAATCCATTAGTGTTATTGGAATATCATTTTCCAATAAGAGAACTCTAGTTAGCATACCTTTTTCGGATCCTTCTTAACTACCCTGTTATCACAGCATAGCTTCTTCTTGGATGCCCAAATGCAAAATCTGTAACAGATGAAACATTACTGCGGCTGATTTATGCCATAAATAACTCATGCAGTTAATCCAAAGAAGTGCATTTTTGCTCGCTAGATGTTGAATTTCAACATTGGAACTAGGGTTGGCTAAACGATACTCTAAACGTGGCAGGTTTAGCTCCCCCTAAGCTTCAATCACATGAGATCGGAAGCACTCTCTTCACTCCGCATGCTCTCTCGCTCGCAACTAGGGAAGAGCTAGGGGAGAGGGAGCTTAACCTGCCACGTTTAGAGTATCGTTTAGCCAACCCTAATTGGAACCCCTAACAAACGTACTCTCCGAAGTGGCCATATCTGACTCCAGTGTCCGGTCCGTCCATTTCAATGACTTCCGTCCAGTTAGTCGGACAATTAATGAATCAGCAGGCCGGCGCCTTTCCAAACCACTCACAGACCTGTAAGTAGTATTACTATACGGTAAAATTTTCCCTCGTAACCGGCATCCAGCTTTTTTAGGCCAATATTTCAAGCGAAAAAAGCTGGATGCCGGATACGAGGGAAAATTGTACCGTCTATAGTATAGTATCTAATACTACTCCTGTAATTCGCAGGGAAAAAAAAGATAAAATTTCATCAGTTTCTTTTTTTTGGACTAGCGTCACCTTGTTTTTGGGAGCTTCGGGAATCGTGTTAATGAATTGAAACGAGGGAGAGACGAGATAGAGAGCGAGTAGCTCAATCACTAAATATATATTTTTAATTTAAACTTAATATAAATAGCCTACCTCTCGTCATCCTTTCCGTTAGAAGCAGAAAATATGAGAGTAAAGTGAACCGAACGAATTTATAGCAGCAAAAACACATATCCAGTTGGAGTTATTCATTTTTGAATGGGGATTCCTTTGTTACCGAAGAGTGATGAAAGATTCCAGAAGTGAAGGAGCGCTGTCAATGCTGATGTCAGCATTTTTTTGAAATAAAGACATGCATGAATAATTTATTCGTTTAAAATTTTAAATTGAACGTCAGCACGATCATGATGAATGAGTAGGGAGTACTATCTATTTTATCGTTTATCTTCATCAGAATATCGTTACCAACATAAGAGTAGATACAAAACTTTTAGACATATTAAAACGCGTTGTCAGTGTAAGAGTTCAACTTTTTTGGTTTTGGTCAGGTTATCAGGCTATTCTCGATCGCCAAAGATGATGAACTCGAGAGTCGCACCTACCACCACCGACAGACCCAGCCACAAAGACAAAGTTATCACGATCAGCTTGATGAATGAGTATGTAGAACTATCACTTTTATCATTTATCTTCATCAGAATACCGTTGCCATTACTTAAGTCGGTGTAGATACAATACTTCCAAACATATTAAAACACGTTATCAGTGAAAGAGTTCAACATTTCATGGTTTTCAACAGATTATCAGCAGCTTAATCTCGATCTCCAAATACAATGAATCCAAGTGTAGCTCCGACCACCACCGAGAGACCCAGCCACACGGAGAACGTCATAACTATCAGCATGAGTAGATAGCCGATCGTGAGCTGGAAAATACATTAAATTATTTCTCCCTTGTTGATCCTTGGATTTTAGAGAGTGCGCCCTGATCTACCCCTTTGACATCGATCACGTCCCTCCCTTGCCCTCGGGAACGGGAGAAAGGAATAGGGACTTCGGCAAAGTTCCAACTGATTCTACGGTACCTTGCCATGACCGAAACGTTGCTGTGAGAGTCACCATCATTCTTTCCTGTTACTCCTCCTTTGAACAATTAATCAGAATTTACCTGAAGAGCGAAGAAGAACGTCCCCACAAGGTGCGAGACGGAAAAGAGCGCTTGAAGAGAGCTGTAGTGATGTTAACAATATTAGTCTCTGGGTTTAACGAATAGTTACATGAACTTTCAATCGAATCTGATGTGCTATTTTTAATGTATAATTTCTCCTCTAATCTTCGAGATTTGACAATTCCAAATTTAAATAGATGAGCAACTCACGTCGGGCTAGCATTCTGATTCTGACGCAGCTTCAAATCGCCGACAACCTTCTTTCTCGCCCATTTCACAAACTCGAACGTGATTCCGAAGACAGCAGTGATCGCACAAGCGAGCACCATGGCTGAAAATAACTTAATTAATTAAATAAATTTTAATAATTAAATATTAATTTAAATTGGATAACTTACAGCCCACACTGTCGATTTTCCAGCCCTCAAACAGCACCAGGTCATCGACTTGGGTGTGGAAGAACTGCCACATCGCGGCTGGAAAAACAGTATCCAAAAGTTTTCAACGAATGGTAACAATAAATGATAATAAGCAAAAAATGTCAAGCAGTAAAGCTAATGTAATTCAAAAAATTGTCAATATGCCTGCTATCTCCCTTTTTCTGATATTCCACCTTACTAATGTAATTTTCGGTTTCGTCGCGCCTCGGGTGTAAAGTTAAAGTTAATGTTGCTTCCACAATCCAAGCGATTTTACGGTTGTCTTGAGACAACCACTCCTGGTACGCAGGTAAGGCCCTGTACGAACTCGCGCGTATTACTACTATAAAAGCCACAATAAAAGAGAAAATCAAGTGCGGACCGGAAAACACGGACCTAATCGCTGCGCGTCCCCCTGTCCAAATGGTTGTTATCACTCGCGCGAGGCACCACTGAATGATAAGATGACCTTGTGTAGTCTGTGCACGATTTGTTCGTGATCAGCACTAATTTGACGATAGAGTTGAACCTGAGATGATTTTATGGTATGTGAGAAGATGCGGAGTGATGATTCTTGTTAAACCATCATCATCATCATCATCATTTTTATCCAGGTCGAAATAGCATACAATCGGGGGTCATGCAAAAAAACGAAAGGGGTTCAATAATTTCTTCTGTGGTCGTCGAAGTGTATTTCGTGACGTGATCATGACGGGCAAGTAGAGTCAGTGTTCGTTGATCTGTCATCTTCAACAAAACAATAAGCCTAGATCCATCAACAGTCAAGCTTTGAATATGAATAAGTTTGAATAAATATAATAACCCCTTTTTCGTTTATCATTCTTTCAGTGGAAACACATCTTCCATTCCCCCGCCGAACGCTTTCTTCATGCCAATTAAACAGTATCCGATTACGTCGCTCTCTCGATTTCCCTCGGATATTGGAGACGTGCAAATATCGCCCCGACAGGCGACAAAGAAAGAAAAGGTCGATCGGAATGTCTCAAGAAGATCGGAGCGGATAAATCGAGGGAAGAAGCAAACTACTTCCTGCCTTGAGGCAAAAAGTCTCTGGACAAGAGGACACGTGCGGTATAAAGGGCGGAGGGAGAGGGCGGATGGCATCTTCGAAGATTTTGCCTTTTCATTTACTTCAAATCGCGAAATGTCGCTTTTCTTGTCATTTTTGCACTACGACACCCACATTGCTATCCTTCTTCGTTACTTGGGAATATCTGGCTCCGAATTCAGTTCGGAACCATTTCAGACATGCGTACCCTCGCCCTCTCCGCCGTCGCCCTTCTACTGATCATGCTCAAGGCATCGCAGGTATAATTATTCTTTATTCAGCATGCAGGCGAGCTTTTGGGGATGATGTTTTGTGGCAATCCGTGTTACAATTTAATAAGTATGATACGAAAAATACTCTTCGCCCGTCATTTCCCAATTCTATCTAGATCTGTCTGACCGACTGAAAAGTCATTGTAGAGAAACGTGTTCGGGAAGGACTTGCCAGTAGGTGTCCAATAAACCCTCCTAGTGTTGTTAATAACGATAGATGCTCATGCCCAGGCCTCCCCCGCCTCCGCTAAATCCGACTTCTCTCCTGCCCGTGGCAACTACCGGGCAGCAGATGACGAGCGAGCGAAAGGTGCTTCACTTTCTTATTTCACTTCCTCGAATCCACCAACGCTTGTCATCAATAGATAACTCATTGAATATACCTGCGGAAGGCCGCTAGGTGAACGCGGCAAAAGAATCACACGTGGACAAGATTCAGTGTCGATTCTGTGGACAAGAAATTCCGAAGAGATTATTATAACTGATTTTATAATCAATGATTTTTGAACTTACTCAAGGAATACTCAATACGCCTTCCAGCCGCCTCTCGCTACTCCTCCCAGCCCACCTCCGCCTCCTCCTCTCCTGCCTTCTCTCCTGTCCGCCCAGCCACCAACTCAACTCGTCTGACCAAGGCCAAGAAAGCGAAACGATGCTGTTGTTGCTGCTGCGTGAGAGTTTGAACCAGTTGTAGATCCAGTTGTATCTTGATTGGTAGAGCCCGGCAAGCTGGAGCTACAGGCGCGACAGCGGTGAACCGTTGCAATGTCAAATAATGGTAAAATCCGGCCATACCAGAAGGTCCCACCTAGCGTTGTCTAACGACTGTGAAATCACTTGACATACACCGTCACTTTATTCTCCGGATATTTCAGGACGAAACTTGGGAACGGTGCTATTGCTATTGTTTTGGTTGAATGTTATTATTGTTATGGTTTTCAATAAAACTTTGCAGCCGTGCTGCTGCGGCTGCGGCTGCTGCGGATGCGGTTGTGGATGCTGTGGGTGCGGGTGCGGATGGTAAGATCCTTTTATCACTTCTCAATCTTCACTTTTAACACAAGTTTCTTGGAAATATACATGCGACGTTGGTACACATTGAAGTCACCCACTTTCGAGTGAATCAGGTATCTCAACAGCCTCTTTGCAGCTGTGGTTGCGGCTGCGGCTGTGGGTGCTGCAGACGCCGCAGAAACGTCGGAGAAAAGAAGGGAGCGGTGAACAAGGCTATGAGGTTAGCGAGCCGTTGCATCTTCAGAGCGCATCTCCTGAGATTGATTCGAGTTGACATCTTTGACACCATTTTAGACCCGACTACTCCACGATCCGTCGCGGCAAGCGATCAATTGCCGAGCAGAAGCCCGAGGAGGAGTGTGACTGTGAGAAGGAGGAGCAGGTTTGTTTGTATCTTTATTACTCATGATCATCATTCTTCTAAATCATACATCGCTGTGCTTCATAACCAGAGTTCCAAATAGGGGTGTGCATTTCTCGTTTCTCGACTTATTTCGAGAAATCGAGAAAAAATTGATTAAAAAATGACGTTTAAACAAAATGGAACTTCCAAATGAGTTGGCTTCAAGTAAGATTGATTTAGAATGAGAAGCCCGCCAGCGACGATGCTTGCGACTGCGAAGAGGCCAAGGATACCAAAGAGGAGAAATGTGATGATGAGAAGGAGGAAAAGTGCGAGGAAGAGAAGGAAGGAGAGAAGGAGGAGGAGGTAGCTTCTTGCTTATGCTCTCTTCTAGTTGTTGCTTGCAGTTCTTAGGACTAAGTTGGGATTGGATCCGAAGCAAATGATTAGTACAATCGTTAAGAGCTGCGGCTGCGACAAAAACGATGATGAGACCGATGAGGAGGAGGTCACTGAAGCACCCTCGACCACTGCTGCGCCCATTGATGAGAGCAAGATCCTGTTCAGGTAGGCGGGTAGGCATTTTGAGTAGGGATGTAGTCACATTAGTCACTTTATTGTTCTACACTGACCGACAAGAGAGTACGAGGAATGAAGAAACGGATTTTTCATTATGGTTCCCCTCGAATGGCCTAGGAAGACGTACAATCGACATTTACGTGTGACTATACTGAATTTCTTGGCATTAACAGCACAATACACTTTAGATTCCGCAAGGTGGCGCCCTCTCCTACCGCCTACAAGGTCACCACGCCCGCCACGGAGGATGATGATGATGAGGAGGAGGAGCAGGAGGAGGGAGAGGTACGATAGCGATACTATTAATCTTATTTGCTAATAGTATGTGGCATTTTGCTTACTTTTCTACAATGGGGATAAGTGCGGGATAAGTGCTGATAAATTTTATCGAAACGTTTTGTGGATAACCTCTTCAAAATTTGGTTTATGGGTGAAAGCAATAAATTGAATCATTATCAGTAATATATCACCCAACAACTTCAGGTCACCGACGAAACCACCGAAGCAGCTTCTGATACCGACAATGACGACGATGATGTCACTGCAACTGCTCCTGCTGAATCAACGATGACGCCTTCAGATGACGACGCCACTGTCAAATACAGCAAGGCCGAGTAGACTAGAGCATCTACACTAGCCAGTAGTGTCATAGTTCATCACATGTCTGTAAATATTGGTGATATTTATGATAAATTATGCACCTTCATCAACTCTCAAGTATACATGACAAACGAAGTCGTTAATGTTTCGTGGGTAGTGTACTCATGAATACGTTTCGTTATCCCACAAACAATAATTTTGCATTGTCATAGCTCTAGAATGCGTCAGATAGCCGGTATTCGAAAAAAAAAGTTGTGCTTGTTTTGCCCGGCGACGACAGTGCAATGTGACACCGCTACACTGTTTGTTTCCGTGTTGACCGAGACGGCTCTCTGCGGGGTTCTTAGGGCTGTCATTGAGAAGAATCCGTCTCTTCGTCCCTCACTCTCCCTCAGCTGTCAGAATGACGAGAGAGCAGTCGGAATGAAGAGATACAGGGTAGATCCTGACAACACCTCTCATTCAAGCGAGGTATAAAGAGCGGGAGTGAGGGGCAAGGGGAGGGCCAGTCTAAGTGGCGTTCGCGAGGTCGGTGGTGAGTTTGCATCATCTTCACATATTTTAATCATTCGGATTTTTCAGATGAGAAGTATCTGGATCCTCCTTCTCTTCTCTCCACTACTCGCCGCAAGGCCGATAGACCGGGCAGGACCTGAGAAAACCACCGTTCGTTTCACATACTCGCTATCTTCCAGAGATCTCTGGTTCAGATCGGAAGGTTTTTAAATTTAATTTCAGAGAGTAGCTCGTCAGTCCTGGGGTCCGCCTCCTCCTCCTAATCCTCCTCCTCCTCATCATCATCGGGGAGGAGGATACGATCGGCCCGCGCCCATGTACCGCCACTCGCCCACTTACTCGCAGTACCCGCCCGGTATTCCCACGTTTATGTCATAATGCGTATATTTTATACGGCATAAGCAAATAACTACTGTTACTACTGTTACTGTTACCAACTACTGTTCTACTCGTTTGAAAAAAGTGAACATTTCTTCCTAATGCCCTCAGAATCATAGCAGGTCCCGCTCCTTCCCCGCCGCCGCCTCCCGTGCCCTATCGATATGGTCATGGTGGCGATCAGAGAGAAGATCGGATGGAGAGAGGAAGGAATGAGAGGAGGGACGATAGGAGAGATGACAGGAGCAGGGAAAGGCTAGTTAATTTTCCTTTAGCTATTCTGGTATGTGCTCTTTTCGCCCAAACAAAGCTTACTCAGTGGTCAATAGGTCCAGGTAGAAAAATTTTTCGAGACGTGTATCACCTTGTGCTAGGATGATACCATCCGACAAAGTCACAGATCTTCCGGAGAAAAGCAACAAAAAAATTTCAGAGATCGTGACGATCGGAGGGGCGATGACAAGAAGAAGGGAGGCGATCTCGAGGATGAATTCAAGCAGATCGAGAGGGAGATTGAGGAGGAGGAGAAGAAGAGAAAGGTTGGTATCGAGTCTGATTTTCCTATTTGATGATCCCCTGATTAGTGAATTGACATTGAATTTCTGGAAAGAGGGACTAGTTGATCATGAATGGTGTCACCATTGAAAATATTTTCATAGAGTGTTTGAAGTAGCATTTGATTGCGAATTGCGCAAAAAAAATATATAATAAAAAAATCATAATTTCAGGAAGAAGAACGCAAGAAAGAGGCGGAAGATCGACGCAAGCGCATCCGCGACCCGACCAAGAAGGAGGATGAGAACAAAGACAATAACAACAATAACCAAAACAATAACAATAACAATAATGGTAACAACCAAAACAACAACAATAACAATGGTAACAACAACAACGGAAGTAACAATCCGTACAACGGCATGCACTGGATGGATCCGAACTCGGAGCAAGGTGAGCCGTTTATTTATTCAATCGAGCAAACCCTTCTGTTCTGTGTATCAGAAATGGAGCGTAATACAAAATGGTGTGAACCGGTAGTCAACATGGGAACACCTTTAACTTCTAGTTAAAAAATAAATATAATATTTCTTTTCAGGCCGCATGTTCATGGACGACATGAATGACGGAATGGAGGACATGTTCAAGGGTATGGGCATGCCGTTCTTCAAGGTAAGTAGCATCTACTATGTATAAAGCACAGATGTTTGTGTGTTTGTTATTGTAAAAGTCACGTAGGCAGGAAGCTCACACTGTAAACAAGCCCAAAGTGTCGCGCACGCACTTTCGGGATTATTGCGAAATCAGCAAAGAACATCCACCTTGTTCTATCAAGATTTTTTGAACAAAATTTTTACCAGCTAGAATATAAATAAGTCGCGTTGAAATTAAGGCCAGAAAACTATTATAGATGCCAAACATGAGCAAGTACACCACGACAACGACCACCACCACCACTACAACCACGCCCGCTCCGGAGACGTACCCTTCGCAGTTCTACGCGTGAGTTCGTTCATTATCAAATATAGATATGAGACGAATCGCGAGAGAATCACCCATTTTCGAGGCTTGGTGGCGGAATACAAAACATATGTCCAATCCGGCTCAAAAGAATATGGCAAGTACTTTTTACAATGCTCTTTCAAACTGCGAAAAAATTAATTAAAAAAATTTAAAAATTCCGTCACTTCGTCGTGCTCTCTAGACGGCCAAACTAACGATCAAGTGCTGAAAAATGAGAATGGCGTAGCATTCCAGACATCCCGTTACCTTTCTTTCTTACCTTTCCTTTCTGTCCTTTCTGGATCGTCACAATAACTTCGCAGCAAATGATTCATGCCTTGCAATTCGACTTTTCAGATCCCCACCTCCTTCCGCCACCCCTCCTGCCTACCCACCTCCTTCGCAGTACTACGCGCCACCTCCTCCGGCCGGTGGTTCGTCACCCTACGGCCCGCCCCCACAAGGTGGCCCGCCAGGATACGGCCCACCTCCTCCGGGCTACGGCGCGCCACCTCCGCAGTACAGGCCTCCACCCCAGCGCCATTCGAGCTACCCGCCACCTCCCCAGCAGCAGCAGCAGCAGCTGCAGCTGCAGCCGCAGCATCTACAGCAGCAGCAGAGATGGGGGCCGCCTCCTCCTACTCGTCACCACCAGCACAAGCATGGCAGGGGCTACTGAGGAGATGGAGCTTAGAATAGAATACTCATTACAGCTATTTATTCGATATTTATTGTAATTTATCGATGCGAATAAAGTATTGTGTGCTATTGATTGGTCAATACGAATGCAGGAACAGTTGGTATTGTGTGAAGTGATACGGAGCGGAGAATGATTCTACTTGTGGTGAAATCGTATCGAGACGATTCGAGGCTCGTAAAGGAAAATCATTCAAAACGCATTTAATTTGGCAAATCTGGACAATGATGTTGCTTGTATAGGAATGAACATTCAAATCGTAAAATAGCTTACGTATTGTCGCTACCATTTGATCCATCCACCGTAGTCTTCCGCCGGTCTCCTTGAATTAGTAATCGAGTTGAGCTCCCTCGCTCCTCTTCAATCATATTTTCTGCTTCACCTTCTCATAAGACCTTTCAACCGAATAAGACGACAGCAGTTGACAAAACCAAAAGAAACTTGCTCCCATTGGCCCTCCAAATCAGCTCATTCCGGAAGTATCCTCGCTACGCTTCTTTGTTTGCCATCAACTTTGATCGCGATCCCCCCGATGATAGCCGATACCCACGCGGCGGAGATTTGACACCTTCCCGAGGGATAAACAGTCTCTCGAGTCTCTGACTCTCTCCATTTCGCCCGCTCTCTCGTCCTCTCTAACCCCCATGCGGTAAGATCCACGCACTTTCCTGAAGGAATCTGACACCGATCTGGAACGGGGCGGCGCCGGATCAATCACGTATGCCGGGATTCAGAAGACCTCAGTCTAGTATCAGCGTAGGGTGCCATGCGGTGGCTAGTCTTGTTGTTACTTCCCCTCGCGGCCTCGTTACCTCTGCAGAGAAATCTCACCAGGAGCAGTGCCTCGCCCAGACCAGGTTCGATATGTTTTTTTTTTCAAAAGCGCGATCACTCCACTGTTTCTAGCAAGACTAAGGTGTATACTTTCAGTCGAGGTGGAACCACTGGTGACCACGCTCGGACCCGATGTTCCAGCGCCTGCGCCCAGAGCACAACAGCCTACAACAAAGACGCCAATGTCGATGCGGTAAGCACTTGATCTTGCCGAAACTGGTGTCGCTGTTGTACGTTTTAGTTTAATAAATGCTTGTTTTCCAGCCCCAAGAAGCTCCGTATTCGCAAAGTGAAGACCACTCCTTCTCCCTCTTTCGATGCCGATGGTTCCAACTCGGCACCTAATACTCCTTGCCCGGCTGCAGCTGGTTCCGAAGGTGCAGACTGCCTCTGTGACTGCGCCGATTGCCCCGAAGCTGCGGTTAACAGCACCGATGAGCGGATCACGCTGAAGAAAGGTTAGTTATTTCCGGTTCTTTATTAGGCTAATGTCAAGAAATAAAAATGTTCTTGTGCATTTTCAGCATTAATCGCGTAGAGTGGATTGATCAAGGATTCAAACTGCCTTGTAGGTCCCAAGTTCTACCTGACAATCAATGGCAAGTCGCCTAACGGACGACGTGGTCTGACGAAGAGGCAGTGTTGCTGTGGTGGTTGTGGACGGAGGTGCTGTGGATGTGGAGGAGGAGGAGGCGGAGGAGGGTATGCGATTGATTATTCCGTTTTTTTCGATCCTTTTCTCTAGAGGTGTGTGTATCTCATTACTTGGAGCCGGAAAGTGTGATGGAGAGTGCGAGATAGGCTCAGAAAAGGCTACGACAATATCGGATCCTTTCAGATGCGGCTGCTGCTGCGGAGGCGGTGGAGGTGGAGGAGGAGGTATGCACCATTTTGATGATCTTTAAATAAGCTAACATCAGGATTCATCAATACCTGCATGAATAACACCGCAATCTTGTGCAATAACAACAACAATAACAACTGTTGTATCTGGGCTGTGCCTTGTCTAACCTGCTGTTGCTTCATTAGAGGTGGGCGATCGATTCTGGATCCAAAGCAGTTATCGCTCAGGACCATGCTGCTGCTGTCAATCTAACAGTGGATGCTCCAATAACAACAACAATTGTTGCTGCGGCAGTTCTAACGAAAATGACTGCTGTAATACCATAAATAATGGAAACTGTTGCTGCAAACATAACACTGACTGTTGCAATAACCAGTCGAGCAGCGGATGCGGATGTTCGAGTCAATGCGGTAAGGTCGTTGATTGAGCTAAAATATCTAACAATGCTAATCATCAGGCACCCAGACAAATTGTTGTCAAGCAAGCACCGCAAAGTCTAATCGATCCTGTTGTAACACCAATAAGGGGTGCACTACTGCGTCTTCAAATACCGGAAGCAGTAGTTGCTGCAGCACACAATCGAAAAACCGCTGCAGCTGCTGCATTAATAAACCGAATACTGGCTGCAACTGCATTACGGCTGCAACTTCTGGAAGCAGTAATTGCTGCAATCAACAGGCGACTTATCGATGCAGCTGCTGCAATAATCAGTCCAAGACTGGCTGCGAGCGCAATACGGCTAATACTGGAAACAGTAATTGCTGCAATCTGCCGACTAATCAATGCAACTGTGGAAATAACCAATCAAGCAGCTGTTGCAATGAATCTAACAGTGGATGTAATGCTAACAGTTGTGAATCTTCTGGGAGTGGTGGTGAAAGTCAAAAAAGCACTTATTCTTGAAAGACACCGCTAATTTCAGGCTGTTGCTGCGGAGGATGTGGGGGTGGATGCGGATGCGGCTGTGGCTGCTGCGGCTGCTGCATGCCATGCTGCGATATGGTAAGCTATCATTGTTCTAGGTAAACCGGATCATAGAGAAATATTAAGTATTTAATGTGTTTTTTCATCAGTGTCCATGTGCAAAACAATGCATTCCGCTAGCAGGCTCTCTATTCTTCGCCAATCCTAAACCAAGATTAACTAATTTGAAAAAAATGCAGCAACCTCGACCGTGCATGTGTTGCCCTCAGCGACGCATCTTCCGTGGCTGCGGCTGCTGCTGTCAGAGGTGAGACTGAACTTCGCCTTGCCATTTGGAGCAGTCGCCGTACTCAGCTCATATCAGTATAGGTGGTGAGAGCGCTCGCATTGCTTTGCTAACACTGTCCTATGCGAATCGCGTACACAGTTTCGTGCATTGAAAATAGAAACATTGAATCTTACCTTCATCTCAGATGCTGCCCGTACTGCAACTTCTGCTGCAATGGCATGCGCACAACCGCCGCTGGGACGGGAAGGAAGAAGCGAGAGGCTGCAGATACGACCTCTGCAGCACCTGCAGCCGCAGCGTCCGCGACCAGCGCCAGACCGCCTGCGGCCAGGAAGGTTCGTGCGTTCGCTAGGTCAGTTTTGGCTCTAAACTGGGGTGATGAATCCGTCTTGGGGTTCCTCTTGCTCTCACACAAAGATACTTCTTTGTCTTGCTAGTCCGTCACTAATAACTAACCAACCCAATTCCATTAGACCGGACTAATCAACACACTAGCAGTCTTCCTGAGAAAGTTGAAGCACCTCTATGCATCTTTGTTTAGATGCTAGCCGAGACGCAGCGAGCATTCGTGAAGCGAGAGAAGCGACAGAACCGGAATCGAGAGGTACACTACAACAATCATTCCCAGAAATAATGATACTCGCAGAGCTCCCAATGCCCACTGTGTCCGTGCAACTGGTGTGCCCAGGCGAGTAACAACCGCCCTCGTCACTCCTCATCATCTCGAGACGAGCGCGTGGACTACGCGCGCTCCGGCGCGCCTAGCGTGCCGTATCCGCGTGGTGGCGACGCGGACTACCCGTACGAGGGCGACTTCGCGCCATCGCGGCGCCCGCGCTTCCGCTCGTACGCGACGGCGCGGCCTCCGCCGCCGCGTCACGGCGGCTCGCCGTATCCGGCGGCGCCCGAGCGCGATCCGGAGGGCTTCAATCCGCGCATCCGCATGCCTCAGGGCGGTCCGGTGCGCGGGTCGGGCCCCTTCGCGAGGGCCCTCCAGATGAGCTCGCCGTTTCCGTGGATGCGCAATTGGCTGTCGGATCAGATGAGGATGAGGCATCGGATCCTGGGGTATGATGCCTAGTGAATTCGGATCTGTATTAGAGATGTTCGAAAGTTTAGCGCACCCCACTTTGATCGCTGCATCCAGAAACTGAGAAGGGGGCTAAATTTTCAAACACTGCGGTTGACGATTCGTTAAGGAGCACTTTAGATGTAGCGTAGGTAGTGGCATTGTAAACTCTCGTGATTCATGTTCTGTCGTTTGTTTTGTTTCATCAAACGGGTCACATATTTATTTCACAATTTCCTTAACTTCAATTCCGATTTGTGCTGTGATAAATGCATTATTTCTTACATTTTCAACCAGTTTACGTCCAGTTTCTTAAATACTTATCGATTTCGAAACGATGTCAAATTGAAAAGATTTTGTAACTAGAAAGTGTGATTGGTCCAAGTGAACCTCACGTTGGTATTATACCTTGCGTATAAATATGATTTATCAGTTGTATTTATAATAATACAAGCCGAAATTACGCAGAATACGTGGTTGATCTGAGAGAGCCTCAGGGAAATACCAAATAATACCAAAATACATTTAACTACCATATCACGTATGAATATTATTTATCAGTTGAATTTATTACAATACAATACATAGCTCGAATAATTTATGCGGAAGGCGTGGTTGGTCTGTGGAAGCGACCAAAGTGTCCTCCCGCTGGCATGATCGATTTGAGCTCAGCTTTCACTGAGTCGGCGAGACCGGAGAAGATTGACTCGATCTGGAATTGTTAATATTCAGAAACAAATAAATATAATAACAAAACAAATCTCACAGCAGTCCTGGTTGCCTGCATGTTGCCCTCATTTGCCTCGAAAGCGGCGATGATTGAATTTCCTGCGGTTTGGGCTTCTGAAATAATCTCGATTTGAGATGTTTCAAATCCCATTTGCGTAACATGATGGGAAAAGGTAAACTGACCCGGGGACAGAGTGGCGAGTTTCGCCTGAATATTCGCCTTGATTTCAGCCTTTTTCTCAGCGGTGAGAGGAGCGGGAGAAGCGCCATGACCTCCTGGATTCAGTTTTATTAATATGAATTAGTCTAAATATAATAATATAATAATTAAATAAATGAATTACCAAAATGGGCGAATGCGCAGGCTGCTACGACGGAAAGGACGAGGGGGGTCTGCATGTCTGGAAAATAAAAGATCAAAGATCATGAAAAGGTATAAATCAACGGAGAATAAAATTTCCCCCAACGCCGGGAAGAGTGGGCACTAATGGATGGGGTAGAGAACGAAAATGTTTCATTCAGGGATTAGGAAAGAAGCATACTGCTAACACTAATGGTGAACAGTAAACCGTGCAGAAACGACTAGGCTAGAAGAGAGGGATGAGTGAATGATTCTGTGTTTCCTCGCCTACTCTTTTATACCCGACATGATGAACCTGATCATAGTTTTGCTCTACGATTTCCAACACAGTGAACCCCGCTCGGTCCATTCAATCCCGATTATTCCTCCTCCACAGGATGACATAATGCTCGAATTGGATAGGCGGAAGTATGATATTGTCTGTGATAACCCACTCAGAGAGCACTGATTAAAGTGTGTTTTTCACATTCGGAGGGAAAGCAATTACTGGTATTATTGAGTCATTCAAACAGACGGATTTTTTTTTTGGATTTCAGACCGAATCTTGGTTCTGGCGCCATTGTTTGTTGAAAATTGAACATTTTCGACTTGTTTCGAAGATGTCGGAGATGTCCCTTCATTCGCAAAAATACCCGGAACTGGGAAATGATCCTCTCTCTCTATAATCGCCTGCGCTCAATTACGTGAACTCGACACTGATACGTGTTATTGTACAGTGAACTATGCTCATGTCTACTAATTCGTGACTAGACCTCTTCTCGATTTTTCCTTCTGGAGAGACGTGACATTGTTCTGACACATCTTCGAACAATGTGAACGAATGGTAAACGATTAGGAATCCGAATGGCAGCATCCGCAGTCGGAGTGAATCCATGATTGGGGATTTGTGAACTCCAGTAGCCGTGAATATACCGTGAATAGGGTATGTAGCAAGCAATCTCTACAAAATGAACTCAGAAATCAATGAAATTTATCAATTCATCATTTGCTCCAAATGGCCTCTCATTGTCACCATCAAGGCCTTTAGGTTTTAGGCTTTAGGCTTTAGGCTTTAGGCTTTAGGCTTTAGGCTTTAGACTTTAGGCTTTAGAAATCGACTGCTGTTCATTGGGCTCCCATTCGGAGTGAAGACAATGTTCTATTCGTTTAGTATAAATTTATTATTTATCGGTTACCGAAAAATCCAAAATTAAAACATAATTGAAGGGAAAAAATTATGAAGATTGGTCGCTCTAAAGGATCAGAAATTGCTCCCTTTGAACTATAGATTGAATAAGACGAATATTTATCAGTTGTATTTATAACAATACAATGAACCATAATTGCATTAATAATAATTTAAGCAGAAGGAGTGGTGGATCTGTGATGGCCTCCGAAGTGAGCTCCAGGAGGAAGGATCGACTTGAGTTCAGCCTTCACGGAGTCAGAGAGGCCGGAGAAGATTGACTCGATCTGGAATATATTATCACATAAGAACTCGATTGGGGTACAACTAATCACCATACTAATACCTAATTGTCGTGCAAACGACCTAAAGTTTGACAAGGTGAGGGTAGACAAATATATCAACCGATCCTTGAGGCAAGGATAGTTCAGAAGAGCTCACCGCAGTCTTAGTAGCCTCCATGTTGCCTTCATTGGCCTCGAAAGCTGCGAGGATTGAATTTCCGGCAGTTTGGGCTTCTGAAATATTTGTTTGAAACGATGTACAATCTGATTTGGTAGTCACAGTAAACTGACCCGGGGACAGAGTGGCGAGTTTCTCCTGAATCTTGGCCTTGATTTCGGCCTTCTTCTCAGCGGTAAGAGGAGCGGGAGAAGCGCCCTGTTCTGAAATCAATTTTCTGAATTATGATGATAAATGTTCTGAATTTAACAAACATAATAAATTAAATAAATGAATTACCGAAGTGTGCGAAAGCGCAGAGGGCAACGACGGAAAGGACGAGGAGGGTCTGCATGTCTGGAAGAGATCAATGATTAAAAACCGCTTGAAATTCAAAGGTGAAATTAGGGCTTAAAAGAAGAGCAGATAGATTGAAGTAGAAGGATGAGTGAATGAATCCCTGTTCCTTGCCTATTCTTTTATACCCTCCAACCTGAGCCTGATCGTTGTTTTGTACGGTTATTTTGCTCTATCTGAACTCCTCTCGGCCTCTCTCATCCCATTTTCTCCCCTATCGATGGGCGTTGGAATAGCATTCAAATGGGATAGACGGAATAGTAATTGCAGGTTAGATAGCTCATAAATCCGAGAGAGCTGGCGAATCATAATGCTATTATTTCGTATTGAATCATCAAAACGATGGTCTTGTTCTATGAATAGAATCTGTTTTCGTGCACAATTGTGAGCATTGTGTTTGCAGTATTGTGGTATAATATTGTGACTCATGGAATGACAGTGTATTCAATTTTCAGATGCAATAATCCTCTTTTATTCGCTACATTACAGATATGAAATCTTCATGAGTGCACTAGCGTGATTTAATTCCAATACTCGCTCAACGAGTGGAAATACGAGTTGGTAACTTCTCCCGGAGCTTTGAACGGCACAACCGTCGTTGATACTTTTCTGAAATTGTTTTTGTTTAAAGAAAGTGTGGACAAGTTCAATGCAGTTGTAACTCAGCTATGACTAGATGTTCATGACAAAATCAACAACGAGATTATGTCGTAATCATTGCTCAGCAATCGTTGATGCTTCCATTCGTCATCAACAAAACAGGCTACCAATTCGTAAATATTGCCTAGCGCTCAAAATACTGGGCCGAATTGATATTCTGCATACACTCTCGTCGCTAAAGCGCGCAAGATAGTGTACGAAAGGAGGAGATGTTGTCACGTATTTCAAGCTGTAATATTGTCGAGCACACCTCTATCGGCTTACCTGCCCATAATCTTCAATAATCGCGCGCGCAATTGGTCGTGTCCAGCGAGGAAAAATGAAGAGCCAACGCCGCAAACAATGATGTTCAGCTGGAATGGTTGTGATCGTTTCAATGATAATGTTGTATGATGCACAGCAGAATTGTTTACGCTAGTTTCGTTACAAACTGTGCCTGGGAAAATATGAATACTATTATTAGGATAGTCAGGAAAGCTCTAGCTGCGAACGATCAGTTTTGCCTTGCATTGTTTGATAATTGAACTAACAATGATTTGAAATCGACCAAAATCAAGGAAACGACAAACTCACAAGGATGTATATCGCCTCGAATACGCCATAGCCGCCATGTAACTTGTGGAAACCAGTTATATAGATCCAGTTACAGCACATGCATAACATCTGTAGTGATTTATTAATTAATTTATTTATTATTATTATTATTAGTGTAATAGTAATCACCTTACACACCATATTACAGGCATAGGCTGGTATCATCGCTTTGGCTACTGAGTACGCCTCTTTGGTCTGAATGAATTGAGTTCAATCATATTTCTCTACCTGTGTTCTGCGAGCTTCAGAGGCATTTTTCACACAGTTGGTCTCTCGGGAACAATAGCACAAGTGTATTCCATCAGAACATTTTCATTAAAAAATATATTTTCGAAAATTCTTGTTTTCACCAGTTTTCGTCTCTCGGGAAGCTAGCACGCACGTATACCATCAAAACACTTCCATGCAATAGGTTTATTTGATCGACCAATCATCGAACCTGATATCGCTCATTCAAAGTCCGCTTGTTAGTGTACTTAATCCGCATGTACTTTCGATGGCAGTGAAGTACGACGATGATCGAGGTCTGCAAGGGCAATTGAGATTCCGCGAAATACGGGCTATCGCCTCTCCATTTCGCAGGCTCTCTAACCGATGTGTGAAATGTACTTCAGTTCAAACTCAGGTTGTCAAGAATGGGATGACTCACGACAAAAGCAACCATATCGTTCAGATTGTTGAGTAGCGCTCCAATCATGGCTTGAGTTGTCTCGACACCTACACTATTTTAATTATTTAAATTAATACAATTAAAATATTTACGATGCGTAATCAGCCAACCGACAGCGCCGCTGAAGCAGCTCTGAAATTATTTTTAATTATTTATTCTATATCTTGAAATATCCGATTTAGACCCGATTTAACATGCCCAAGTAACGTTTGGAACAGTGAACAAATGTACACACATTTGGGTTTTATATGGAATAAATACCGTTGTCACGATAAATGTCAATATCCAGCGAACGGATAGGGGCGCGATGTGGTACTGAGCGGGCTTCTTGATCGACACCACTCGTTCGATAGAGATTCCCAACTCGCAACAGGTAATACTGTTCACGAAGAAGACCATCACGGCTATGATTCGGTGGCGATTATCTGAATTACAAGTTCTTAACCCCCTAGGGACAATACTTAATGTATTGGCCTCTTCCTTGTATCTATGCAACTATTTTCCTAACAACTTCGAAAGAAATGTGTCAGGTATAAGTTGTGACTGGTTTATGATATTTTTTTTTGAAATACCATTGCAACCCACCGGGATTGTACAGGTCTTCCGGCAGGAAAAGATTGATGATGAATGCGTAAATAATGAGATAGCTAACGACCAAGTGGTGTCCGAGTTGTGAGAGACTCCAAAGAGTCAACAATACTCTGAATGGGACTGTAATTGTGAGAATTCATGAAAATCTGGTTGATTGCAGAAGCAAGTTCTTAGAGAGATATGATATTTTTAGGAAGTTAAAATAAATACTGTGAACAAATTAATCAACAATATCAGGCTGTTTAAGTGCTACAACAAATAATTCGTTAAGTACGAAAGTGATTGCTTGGTGACCTTTCATCTTTACGCCAGAAATGTTGTTAATTTACCTGCAGTTCGGATGCAGCACCGACTTTTGTACCGCGTGAAGCAAAATTGTGATTGGAATAGCCGTCAGTATGAGTGCCATTGACTAAATCGGACATATATTTGAAATATCAAAAGAAATTTCGGGAATTATCAAGTATGATCACTTTTTGAGTTTTATCTTTTTTATCAGGTACTACTAATTGCAAAATATTCACCTGAATAAACTGGATAAGTGGGAAACGTTCGCAAAGTTGCACAAAATTCTCAGAAACGGAACTCATCAGTCGAGAAGGGAGAAGCTTCCACAATCAAGCGAGAGAACTGTTGTCGTTAGGAAAGAAAGTCATCGTGGGAATAGTAGGCGTTGAGTGGCCTATCCCATTTCGCAATACTCTCTCGCTGCTCTATCTGACTAGAGATAAGGTGCAATGAAGATATGGGAACATTGCTCATTGAGTGGATAAGTTCGCCGATCTTTCGTTTCCCTGATGACTGGCATTATCAATGGGTGGTCAGCTGAACAAAGGTCGAAAGCAGTGATTTTACTGGCATGAGACCACGCTAGGTGGGATCTCGATTCCACCATAGCAATCCAAGCACTCTATCCTTCCGGGCTGGGTAATCTGGAAGCGACAAAGACTGTGCAAGGATGACCGAATATGAGGAGTGCGTTTTCGCTCGGTGAAGAGCTAAAATAATGAGTCTATTGTGCATTCTTGTGTGTCGTGGCATATCATCGATGTGTGGTCAGCTCCAATATATGCTTGTTGTATTACAAATGGCTGGTTTTGCCCAGCGCCATCTAGTTTCCAAGTACTCAAAGTTATGGCAACAATTAAGAGTCATGACATTGCGTATCGAATATCACGGCATTATCTGTCTGTGGGTAGCGCCCACCTTTCTTTCGCTAATCGCTGAGTGGAGTTTTGCAATGATTCATCAATAATTGGCCGAACCGATAAATGCTCTCTCTATCCGATTTCACAGTTCACGAACGAGCGTTGCGCCCCATTAGCCATTGAATTCGAGAGCAATAATTGTTGATGGAGGGTCTGTTTCTCTAACGTGCGCGAGGAATACGGTACCGAAGGAAACATTTCAATTCATTTTTTCTGTTCAAGTATCTCATAACAAAATCATAAATGTTTTGCTGTGTTTCACAATTTCTACAATATCTCAGTGACATTGACGACTTTACACGATGATCACAATCACACACTCGGTGCATAAAGAAATGTTAGAGGGGGCTCTCGGCGCCTGTCAGGAGAAGAGAGCAGTGGGGGTCAGGGAGGGCGCTCAGGGGGTGGTTGGCTCGGGCACATCAGCAGGCGCCTCTGTTGGTCTGGCCTCGTCATCGGCCTGACGGCGAGCGCGAGAGGGAGCGGTGGTTGAAGCCTGTAATGAATAAACGATAATAATAATAATAATTTAATCACGTCAAGCGTTAACGCTCATGTGAAGATATCACTATCAGCGTATCAGCAAATCGATTCCAATTTCAATTATTCGTCCACCAAATGTAATAGGGTAATTGTAGGGCGTAATACGCATATTCGCATTGAATTGTAGCAAAACTGCACACAGTTCTACACGATCTCCACCCATCGTTATCACCCTTACCTTGACCTCCTCCTCGGCTTGACGACGAGCACGGGCGGGCGCGGCGGCCTGTAATTATCCAGGAATTAGAACAGCAGTTGGCTTGCCATTAGAGTTCGAAATAATAATAATCGTATTCGCCGTCTCATCATTTTTTCACACTATATCACCGGTCAGAGAAGCGAGAGAGTGTGAGAAATGAAGAGACGATTACCCGTATTTCGAGCTCTACTCGCCATCCAATGATCATCAGCTACTGTGTAGAACAAATAGCTCAGAGATTTGAGCAAAAATTAAGCAAACGATTCTCGATTTTTTCAAAAATATCGAACAACATCCATTGGAATTGTTAGAATAAGTAGGAAATTGAACGAGAAAAATGAGCGAAATGATCTCACCTTGGCCTCCATCTCGGCCGCGTGCTCCTTGGGCATGATGGACTTGATCTCAGCGACGACCGTCTCCGGAAGAGTGGCCATCATGGTCTTGGTCTGCAAATTAGGATTGGAGCCGGGAAATGCCAGAGCCGGAATTGCAGAAGGTTCAAGGGCCGGCAAATACCAAAGCCCGCGGTTAGGAATCGGGAAATGCCAGAGCCGGGATTCTAGAGCCGGTAAATGCTAAAGCCGGATCCGGAGAATGCCCAAAGCCGGAAAGTACCTGCTGCATGGCTGCATCTCTGTTGCCGTCGTTCGCCTCCCAGATGCCCTTGATCTTCTTCGCTGCGTCTTGGGCTTCTGGAAGGGGAAACGATTGTAAAATGGATTGTTCGCCTCCAAAGAACAACAGCGAGTGCGACCTACAGAAGCCAAACTGCTTTGACGCGCGCACTTTTCTGTAAGGGGTTCCTTCTCTGGGTCAATCTTATCAACAACAAAAAAGGTTTGCCTGAACGTCTCATGGAACAGTCTAATTCTATTATCACTGATATAAATTGGAAGGGAGGGTGGAAAAAGGAGGAGGGGAATTGAGAAATGTGCTCACCCGTCGACAGCGTAGCGATTTTTGCATCGAGTTCAGCCTTCTGCTCGGGAGTGAACTCCTCGTGGGACTAAACATGTATTGTTGTATTTATTAAATTAATTTTAATTAATAAAATATTTAAACAAATATAATAAATAAATGAAAACTCACGCCCGCAGCCATCGCAGCAGCGGCGCAGAAAGCGAGGATCACAGCGGTTCTCATTCTCGAAATTCGAAGTTCGACTTTCTGTTCCTCCCGCCTCCCGACCTTTTATACCCTCCAATCATCCTAGGGTAGTTATCCATGAAACGCGCAATTCTAGAGAACGATTATCGCTGATTCACCGCCAGGAAGAGCAAATTATCGTCTGACTCTCTCCGTTTCGCATGCTCGCTCGTCGCTCTGACCGGGGTCGATAAAGGGACCACCACCGATTTTCTGGTTTGTATTCGGGGGAATAATGGTAGAGTGTTGAACATCGGGAATTGGCCTGGAAATTGGAGCGAGGATGACGCAATTGTTGTGGAATTTTGATTGCGCGGGAGCAATGGAACAGAACGAGGATATTTGTGATTTTTTGCGCCAATTTCATTGTGCTAGTAGCATTCAAAGAGGAAAATAAGCACTTTATCAATAATTTATCGGTTATTGTTAGTTACAAATTGGATCAAGAAACGATGTGAGATTTGGGTGTGATGCCAAAATGGGTGAATATTTTTATGCGGAAGGTGTGAACATCTGAAGCGTGGCGATCTCTATCAGAACTGCAGGAGGAAGGGTAGAGCAGAACACATAATTGTATTACTCTATTGTATCCAAGAATAGCTTTATCACTCAATAATGGCAGTTGTGATTAGGAAGTGTATGAGATTCGTTGCGTTGTTGGTTGGATGTGTTGGCAAAATGGGTTGGCAACTTCAAGCGGAAGGTGTGAACATCTGAAGCGTAGCGATCTCTACGAGCACTGCGGGAGCAAGGGTGGAGCAGAACTCTTTCACCTGTAATTATTATTTTTTAGCCATTTTAACTAGGAAATCACGATGTTCCGGAGCAAAAAGTCTGCGATTATAATGTTATTAGCGAGAGCCGAGTTCTCTCATTCTTCTCAGAGCGCGACTAGCGTAACTGCTTTCCGCAGGCACCAGCATTTAAAAAAATTCTAGTTCGATTAATTAATAGGTAGAAGCAGTTATCGACAGCTGAAGAGAACTACCACGCTAGTGAATTCGTGACACATGGCCGTGTGGCGCAATGGATAACGCGTCTGCCTACGGAGCAGAAGATTGTAGGTTCGATCCCTACCATGGTCGCAACTTTTTGCTTATTTTTTGCGGTTCAGGATAACGCTGGAGAAATTAGAATAGCGTCGCGCTACCAGGTTTCATCAGGCATAAGAAAGGGTACACGTTTCTGTTTTTGGCACAGTTTTCTTCGTAGATTATCATTCCATCCTATCATTTTCATTCCCTACCTCTTCCACATTCAGTGCGTTTTTTGCCGGGCCAAAAATCTGAGAAGTTAAGAAAGTTCACCTTTTCAGCGGCCCTTTCCTTATCATCCTCATTCGCCAGATAGATGTCCATCATGCGTTTCGCCGCTTCTTGACCCTCTAGAAAAGTTATAAGTAATGATTTAAAAGCTAAATTAAACGCTTCTTGACCCTCAAGAAATGTATAGGTAAGTGTCGCTTATTCCAGGCACACGAAGCAGGACAGTTTCCTATTTTGAAAGCCTTGTTTAATTATGTAATCATATTTATTTAATTAATAAAAACAAGATTTACCAGGCGAGAAGGTATTCACTTGCGCCTCAACTCTGGCCTCGAGATCGGACATGTTCGCTGCCTGAAAATCTGATGAATCGCCCGCAAAATACATCAATTTCGATGGTCATTGAGACAAATTGATACGGAGGAGTTTCATGATGAAGGTTGAGTAACTGATCGAACATAAGCATTTCCACATCAATTTGTCACTGTCTAGCCAATACAGGATTCAGTACAAAAACAGCCAAGACAAGGGGAGGTTGAAAGGTAGCGACCAACGAGGCGTTGAAACTTAAGCTCAGAAGCTCAGTTTATATCCACCCTCCGTCGCCTAGGTGGTGTGCAAATCTGGAGTTGCAGGCGGAATTTTTGTTCAGAATCTCTGCTTTCTTCCCGTAAATGGCTTGGCTTTCTTGCCCTTTCTCCTGCTATACATGGCTAGAGTAGGCGAGAGCCCCAGTGAATTTGAGAGAGTGAGAAGATACGCTTACTAGCCACTTTACTGTGCTGAAAGAGCATGACAGAGAAAGTGCACACTATTTTGTGCTCGGTTTGACTTCACAATTTGAAGAAGCTGAAATTTTTCTCAAACTAAGCGAAACACACAATTGACTTTGGCTGATGTTTCAGAAGACTACTGAGCGGAAATATGGGCAACTCGCAAAGCTGTGGAACAGTAGAACTGACTTGGATCTAGAGGCAATTAATTCACTTGAAGCGGTACTTCAATGCCACCAATCACCTCAGCTTTCGGCCCACGTAGTATAGTGGTTAGTACTCCACGTTGTGGCCGTGGCGACGCTGGTTCGATTCCAGCCGTGGGCAATTTTTTGGGCTTTTTTTGAAAGCTGAGAATTTATTGAACATGTACTTTATTTTGCTGACGTAACAAGAAGCAGGGAAAAAAAGAAAAAAAAAAGATTCCTCGTTTCTACAATACTTCTTTTCGTTTCACGAACAAAGAATCCACCCATTCCAAAACGCTTACCATTACGCAGTTATGCGATTTTTTTTACTATAAAACGTGTTTCCTCGCTTATTTTTTTCTATTGCCACTCCCTTCTCATAAACTATGGGAAAAGGTTCGTTTAGATATCTAGTTTTGATTAAGTATTATTTCAAAAAACTATAGTGATGCTTGAGCAAATATATCCAGCAACTACATTAAACGAATTTTTAGTGTTCTTCATTTTCCTCTGTTCGCTCGTAGCTCCGTCCCTCCAATTTTTTTGGATATTCGACAACAGTAAGCCGACAGCACCTGCTAATAAGGTTTCATTATATTTGTTGTCCGTTCGTAGGCATGGCATTAGAATGAGCATTAATTTAGACTAATTTTTTTAAAAGTTTACTGATCTTCCTTAGCATCTTTAAAAATATATTCAAAATATGTATCTTCAGGTGTGTGAATGGTTCGGTACGGCTCCAGTATGCAGTTATTCCCAATGCCCGCACGACTGGACTTTAGTTGCCCAAATGGACAAGCCTGACGGCCGCGGCACCAGATATGGCTACTATGGCTCAGAGTACGGGTCCTATTCCAGTGGTTTCTCTTTCGGCTTCAAACACAGTATTTCAGTGGCTGTGTGTACGGATTTAAGCGACTGTGCTGTGACAATAAGGTTGTCAAGAAAGCACCGACCGAGGTGGTTACTGACTCGATCAAATTGATCATCGAGATATTTGAACTAACCTGCGTTTCAGCACTGCCGTGACCACATTCACTATTTTGGGCTAGATGGAGACGAGATACAATGCCCGACGGGATTGATGATCGTGGCGGCGGAAACCACTACTAGAAATAAGACAACATCTAAAAGAAGGTTCCATATCATAGGCGTATATCATATCATATCATATCATATATCATAGGCGTATCAAAAATTCTTTCCATATAAGATTCATACGCAAACGGGGCCCAATAATGCTGATTACAATAGCATTATTTATAGAAAAATAAACTTAATTTTATTTTACAGTACTGTTCACGTCATCTGTTGCGATGATGGAACCCTTGTAATGTCGGAAGAAGAGAGAATTCAGTCGATGAAAATTGTGTGAATATTCATGATTCCTGATAAAGATTGCAAGAGTTGTGTCGAAGTGAATAGATAAATGCAACATAAAATTATTTCCCTTAAAATCTAGATACCCAAAGCTGAAAGTGAACAAATAAGTTCCGCCGATAGAAGTATTCGAAAATATGTTTATTTCTATTTTTTAGTACAGATGATTTACAGCAAAAGTTTTCCGATGTTTGGTAACTAATTGCTCCACAATCCAAAAAAAATTTGCCGATGAGCTCTTCAGTGCCACCAATCATCTCAGCTATCGGCCCACGTAGTATAGTGGTTAGTACTCCACGTTGTGGCCGTGGCGACGCTGGTTCGATTCCAGCCGTGGGCAATTCTTTTGCAGGCCAGCATACGGCAAGTAGTGGCTTCCAATCACAGGATATTTTTAACCCTCCTCGATGTCATTTTTCTTTTCTTGAGTTGAAAAATATATTTATTCGCGTTTCTTCATTCTTAGGCATTTCATGGGTTTACGAAAAATTGAAATTCGAATATTTGCGGATATGCTGACGTTTGTTACCATTATACGAAAGCTTGTATACTTTCGAATCTTCCATAACAAAAGAAAATACTCATTCAAAAAGGCATAAATCTAAGTGTTAATGTCCTAAACTTTCTATAAATTCCTATTCTCTCCCTACCTCCTCACCAATGGAAGCGATGACGAGAGGTTTGTCCTTTAATATTTAATTAATATAATTAAATCAAATTGCAGTGATTGCACTCCTTGCGATATGCCTTGTTCCTCCCTCACTTCAAGGCCTTTTTGGCCAGTCCGTGCCCGACAATAAGGTTAGCAGCATATCTACTAGTGTTTTCCTCTATTCTTTAAAAAAATCTTAACTTAGAAAACAATAAATAAGACAATTGAAGTAGCCAGTGCCTCGCTTTCCAGGTCTGTGAGTGGTTCGGCTCAGCACCTCCCTGTTTTTCGTTAGATTGTCCCGAAAACTGGTCGGAAATTATTCAAATGGGCTCTGCTGACGACGGTAGCAGATACGGATACTACGGAAGGTAATCTTAATAAACATATCAAATCAGATGACGGCTTTCTTTCAGGCCATGCTTGTTTGGGAAAACAAAGAAGCTCTGCTGTCACAATAAAGTGGTCAAAAAAGATCCAGCAAAGGTGCTTGCCAGTCACAACCGGGTTATCCTCCTTTTTTTTAGCACTGCCGCAGATTCGAAGACAAGGACAAAACAGCGCCGAGATCCTGCCCTGCTGGAATGTTTAAGGTTGCCGCCGAAAGCTGGCCCAAACAAGCAGTTACTGATGGTGGATGGCTCCCGAAACACATGTATGTTTTTGGCAATCGATACCTAGAATTTCATCAAAATCATGAGAAGAATTATTTATATAATTAGATATTTATCTTTGCAGGACCGGCAACCTCTACTGCTGTGACGATGGCACACTGGAAGTGTCTGAGGAGGAGAGGATTCAGTCGATGAAAGTTGTTTGAGACAGCAACCTCGACCCCTCGATTCTACGAATTCATTAACCAACCGCACTTTTTAATGCAAATTTAAATATAATGCTACTTCAATAAATATAATTCCAATTATAGTTATGGCCTATTGAAACAGGAAAGTCTTTATTCACTGGTTGCATTACACGGGATACAGGGCGGCAGAGGGGAGGTCGGGTTCATCTCTTCGTGAATATATGAATATATTTTGTAAATTAAATCTAAAGCAACCTTATTAAATCTAAAGCAACCTTGGGATACGCAATTTATCACGCATAATAATAGTTCATCGGCACAGTTACATGTTAAAAATTAGGTTTAATTTGTGCATGTATGAATTGCTTCTCGTGATTGTATATGGCAATTATAAATAGGTAATATAATAGTCTTTATTCACTGGTTGCATTACACGGGACACAGGGCGGCAGCGGGGAAGTTGGGTTCATCTCTGCGTGAATGAGTGCCAACGTGTCGTTGAGCAGACTCTGAAAGTGATTTAAACAAATATAATTCTTGATTGATTTTGAATTTCTGGACTTTGCAGCTCCATCATCTTTTCAGCCATGTCAAAAAGTAATCTACTATAGGTTCATTTTAATCAATCGCGTAAGGATCTTCCTAATTGTGTCTTAGGCAGGTTGAGCTAAACCCCGTCTACGCCTACCCTGAGATAGCACTTGATGTACTATAATTTTCGATGGACGTCAATGGGCTCCCCATCTATCCCAAATCGAACCTCGACATTCTCCTTGAACCGATCCCTGATCATCTCCATCATCTCCGACTCGTTCGTGCGAAGAGTGATCGTCGGCTTCGAGTCGATGTACAGCGGAGGCAGCGGCGGCTGGAGAAAGGTAAATGCGTCAAGCAATTTTACAGTCATACGACAGCGCTAGGTGGGACCAACTGGTACGGCCAGCTGTAAGGTGGGTTGAGGCGGCTGGAAAAAAGCTCTAACCTATCTCCATTTCGAATTACAGAACATTCAATCCACTTCAGACAGTCGCGCTGTCATAATAAATTTTCAAAATGGGAAAGCGGTTCGTTTATTTGGTTGCGATGCTGTCAAACCATTAAGCAAAATTGGCAAGAATCTGTGGCAACATCTGGCTACCCTACCACTAATTCCATTAAACCGTGATGAAGAGAAAAGATCAAAGATCAAAGACCAACCTTGTTGTCGAATTTGATGGGCACGGCTGCGATAGAAACGATAAGAGAAAAGGAGAAGAGGAGGAGAAGAGAGGTCGACCGCATTGAGAGAGAAGAGAAGGGTGAAATGAGAAGGTTTTTATAAATGAATAATGAAAAATAAGAATGCAGTAATAAGTAAATAAGTATGCAAATTAATAAGAATGTGAAAAATATACAATTTTAAAAACATTTCGATATTTTTTATTATTAAATTATGTTGAATTTGGATGTAAATGAATTTGAAATTGTTTGTTTATGCGAGATTAGTCATTCCGTGACTAGCAAGATCAAAACTACAATTCGTTTCAACTGAAACATCACCGTCGCCTATTTGCCTTTTCTCAATTTCTAATGCGGTCCTGCTACAATCGACGACGCAGTCGGCGAAAACGAAAGCTCATTTTTGTTAGCCTTAATTTTCGAATGTCAGACGATGAATGGTCTCTAATCTTCTCAATACTCCTTACACTTCAAATTACTAGAGAAAAAGAAACTGTTTATCTTTATTATGAAATTCATCTTTTTGTTGTCCTAATTAGGCTTGTTAGAGCCGAATCACGAGCTCAATCCAGCATCAGCTCTGAATTTTAGTCATCCAAATTTCTCTTGTCCGAGTCTCAGAAAAAAAGTCGTACCATTGAGACCATAGCACCTTCACTAGTATACTTCCTTTGCATGTTAGTCTCAGATATTTGATGCTTTCCTGATGACCTTGTTACGTATTGCGTTTGTTTTCGCATGGATATCGTTCCTACAAGTTAGACGCGATTTTAACATCTTCCCATCTTATATACGGACGCACCCTTGCCACTTATCGTATATTAATATTAATAATATTAAATACAGAAGGGGATAATCCTGAATCTACCGTACTCATATTGACAAAAACAATTTTAGAAACTCAAAATGGGCTGGGTTGAAGAGCAGATCCCTGACTTAATATTCTCAATTGTCTACGCTTATATTCTAATTCGGATGTTTTTCTCCTCCGATCCCTACTTTCACACTACATTCTTCACGCTGTTTCAGTCGACGGGTGAGTCAGTGCGAATCTTCTTTTTTAAGAATTGTTTTGTTCTGATTTTGTCTAAATTAGATAACAAAACTAGCCAGCTACGCTCGCTGCGCTCGCTCGCTGGCTAGGTGTCGCCGGGTTATCCCAGTCATCTGCAAACGCTTCGCATCGCCGGGATATCCCGGTAAAATGCAAACGCTTCGCAAACTCTTACCCAGTCATTTGCAAACGCACTTCGTGGCTCCATCCCTACTTTTGCCCATGAACCTTACGCATGAGCATCGCAGGTTAGGCTTTCAAACGCCGGGTACTGCGCTCTATGGTTACTTTATATTGTGGGGTTTGGTTTTATAAAAGTAATAAACTAAAGAAACAGTTGAGATACATCCACAGTCGCGGACCGAGTTGGCATCCTCTCTTGCGAAAGGCTCGTGAGGCCGAGAGCGATCCGAAAAAAGTTGCGATGGAGCCACTTCGTGGCTCCATCGCAACTTTTTGTCGGATCGCTCTCGGCCTCACGAGCCTTCCGCAAGAGCATCGCAGGTTAGGCTTTCAAACGCCGGGTGCTATAGTGATGGTTAAGTATCACACCACATTGCGAAATGATGACGAAATTCATTTAAATTTTCATTGCGCAACACTTGCCGGTTCGTTTCTGCCTAAGTACGTCTCGATTGGACGAGATTGCGCTGATTTACGCGCAAAAAACGAGTTATTGCTTAATGATTACGTCATATTACGTAAGGATGATGAAATTCATTCAATTTTTAATGGCGCTACACTTGCCGGTTCGTTTGAGCCTAAGTACGTCTCGATTGGTCGAGTTTGCGCTGAGTTACGCGCGAAAATGAGGGTTATTGCGTAAGGATGACGTCATATTACGTAAGGATGATGAAATTATTGTGAAAAGTGAAAGCGCACTTCATGACGAGTCGTTTGGTGTATTGCACGCCCGCATTGATTGAGTTCTCGGCGAAAAAGGCGCGAAAAACGTCGCAGCAGTAAATTTCGTCATATTACGTAATGATGATGAAATTTTTTTTGAAAAATGTTTGCCTTTTCATGAGAAGTCCAATGGTATCGAAGTTGGACCTGTACGATGAGTTTGAGCCGAGTTATGACGATTTTTTAAAAGCGTGACAGACGTTACAGACAGACAGACAGACACACAGACACAGACACACACACACACACACACACACACACACACACACACACACACACACACAGACAGACAGACACTAAGATATGTTACTTCTTAAGTAATATCTTGTATATTCCAGGAATCTGCGGCATCCTTACAGTCGTTACTTACGTACTCGCCGCCAAGATCATGTACCAGGAATCGATGGTGGTTTTGCTGAAAACTGTCTGGGTACGAAATGTTTAATTGTCTCTTCATTTCAAGTACACACCACTCAGTGATCAGAGTTATGACACATGTGTGAAGTGAAGAGCATTTCGAAACTCGTCGATAACCTTATGAATATTGTGAATATTCTTACAACTCACAGATTCTCAACCTCGTTGGAGCTTTCGGTTCGACTATTGGCAAACTACGCATGGCCATCCATCGATACGACGTGCTCCGAAGTGTGGATGTGGTGGAAAACGTAACATTTCCAGATTTCTGTATCATATTGTTTCTTTAGTGGATACTCAGTGATTCTTGTCATATTCAGGGATACTGGGTGGGCTTCTTAGTAATGCCGGGGTAGGGACAAGAGAGATGACAGATCTTTTATCATCAATTGAGACGTTTCGGGCAGCAGCCCATCTTCAGTCGGAATAACACCTCAAACTTGGGTAATTAAATTTGTTTCTTTCTATTTAGAAATGGACCGGTCGCTTCCTCTACGGCATGATACTCGTCCAGTTCACACTTCCTTTGCCAACTTCTGTCCCTGTCGTGTGGGCTAAACTGATCACATTAATTATCAATGACGTCAGCTACATCAGGAACCTCGATAATGATGCAATTGTGGTAAGTAGATTTCAAAATACGGTTCTATCACCTAACAGTGTGTCCAAAGACTGATTTAGAACTGATTTCTGAAATAAATACAAATTTAGATGAATAAATTCATCACGACCGGAGTTTATTTTGCCTACATCATTCTCAGTCTGATTATCACAGTGATGACATGGCTGAAGTTATCCAAGTTCACAAGCCTTGTTGATGCAAGTTATCTTATATTTTGAAAAGTTGCATTTTTTGCTCAATTTTTGAACTAAATTTTCAATTAATTCATTTTTTTAAAATATTCATTTTAAAAGTTATTTTTAGGATCGAATGAAGAAAGATATCCTCGCTCAGCAACGAAAAATGTTCATTATCGTAGTTCTCTGCATACTCGGGCATTTCATCAAGGCTCTCCATCAAGTATTTTATTTTTATTCTTTATGCAAAATATAAATTTATATTATTTTCAGTTCGTCTGGGCGCTTCTAACCTACATGAACATGAGTGATCTCGCCAATATTATCTGGCCTTTCGTAAGATTATTTCTGAATATATTGTATAATAAAGTTCGATAGCGACGGCTCTTTGTTGAGGCAAAATGAATGGTTGCAAGGCAAGTTAATGTCATGATTGCAGTATCCCTTCGCGAATGGTCTCGCAACTTACACTGCTCCCATTACGCTCGTGATCTTCCAGAAGAAGGTCCGGGACCTGCTCATATTCAGGTATTTCATTACTTTTTGTGAAGTGACGCTGTACAATCGTCAAGTGAAAACTGTTGTAGGTGAGGGTATGGATGAATGATATTATATGCACAGAAAACAATCTGAATTTCAGAAACACATACAACCCCGAGCAGCAATCCACCAGGTCTGCTGTATTCGTGAAACCAGCCTCCAGGAGATAGGGACATGAAACATTCATTCTGCGTAGATTCGGATGAATCATTCAACAATTTGTTGTATGTGTCACATTTTTGAAACCAAAACATTCGCTCAGATAATCGTGTTCTGCTCTCAATGGCCTTCATCAGACTATTTATTCCAATTGTAGTCCAGACCAGCTGTGCTTTGCTGCCAGACCGCCCATATTTATAAATACATTTGTAGCCAAGAGTTCACGTTTCTTTTGTTTTTACTCCATCTGTAAAGCGTGAACTAAATTCTCGATTACGATTAATGTAAAAAAGGAGCGACGAAGTAGCAAATTGACGGGCCAAATCTTTCTTCAGAACGACTTTGACTATTAGTATGAACACTTACTTAAAGTACATTTAATTCAGTTAATTATAAAAAGAGCAACTCCTTGTCAGAATTTTCCCCAGCACTTTCTCATCTCTTCCCCTCGCACTTAGTAGATTAAAACAATTCCCGGCATGCGGTCATCATAAAAAAGGCATCAGAAATGCACAGCACATTTCCCTGCTGTTCTCCTCCTTTCCCTTGGTCCCTCTTCGCCACTCTTTTCATGCATACTGGAGTACTACCGTCTGTCCCACTCTAACATGCAACAAAGGAGAGCAAGGCGAAGGCAGAGGGGTTCCCTATTCTTCTCCCCCTTCTTCACCACTTTTCTCATGCACTTTCACAAATAATTCGCGTTTTTGCACCGTTCAAATGGTATTTTCATTCTGCTCTCGCCGATTGATGCAAAGACGAAATGGAGAGATTACCCGTCGCTCTAGATTCAACTGTTTTCCAGTAACTTTGCCATGTTTACTCCTTGGTTTCTGCCCCCATCCAATCAACCGCAGTGGCCCCATAAACATTTTGGTTGTTGTTGTCGAAATTCGTCTGCATTCGGGCAAATGATTCATCGGTTCGATTGACTAGCTTGCATTCTAGCGCAATTCTAGTCCAATTGGATGGGCGCTATTCTCACTTTGCACAGGTTTTCGCACGGAATATGCTGATATCCAACTCCTGCTTTAAAAAAAAGTTCCCGAGAGATACGAGGAACCCTAAGAAATAAAGAACCCCTCTCTCTTTTCAATTCAATAATCAACAGTGGTCTCGGAGCGGCTGACAACTTGAAACCCAATCCACACCCCACTATCCGATAACCTATGCTGACCACCAAAAGAGGAGATCTCGGGTTATCTTCTGTCAGATCGCCTGATCAGTGTTCGCTACTCCAGAAGGGTGACCTCCTAATGATATGATCGTCGATCTTGCCTAATATTTAATATTTAGTATTATTATTATTTAATATTTAATAATATTATTTTTATAGTATAATATTTAGTATAATATTATATTTAGTATTTAATATTTAGTAATTTTTAGAGGTGCACAATAGATTTATATCCATCACTTCGAAATGCGTTGAAATGATAGGTCATTATTTTTTTAGCACACTTCGTGCAATCATTCAACGTACAATGAGAGGGAGCGCGATGGATACTCTCCCTAATTTGCGCACATTTTCCCCGCGCGCGCAGGAGTCTAAGCAAGCACACAAATGCGATCGGACGAAGAAAAAACGACAGGGCGAAGAAAGACACACTAATCTTCATTCGATTGCTTATCCCCGGAGAGAGTGATCGGTCGCTCTTTCCCTTGGAAAATCAGAGTGACTCTGACCGGTGAGAGAGCACATAAGGGATGGATTCTTCATCCACTCTCCTCTCCCCAATCTCTCCCTGATTTCACTGTTGATTCACCACGACTGTTTCCACAGACATTCAGAGACGATTTCTCCCCTGACCCTCCCCTTAGAGTGACTATATCGTCTCAAGAACCCCCCTCCTCTATTTTCTCCCCCATTGTTTTAGACCGCTTAGGCGCGCCATTTCGCTCAAGAGCTGCGGTTTTTTTTCTATAGTGCCATCAAGACGCTTGCAAACATTGTTTCCCCCCGTTCAAACAGAGGCTTGAAACTGAGAAACGGGGAGGTAAAACCCGAGATGTCCTCTTGAACCTCTCCTTCATCGAGCAATGACAACCGGTCAGAGCGGCGAGAGAGCATTGTAAAATGAGAGAGTCAGGCTAACTTGTCCTCAGACCTCATCACTTCATGTAATCGGTGCAATTCTATTGAGAGGGGAAGCAGTCTAAGCGGGGCTCGACGAGATGAGTAATTTGATCGGGAAACGGCACAAGGACTCGCACGCGCGCAGCCCCTTTTCGGCTTCACTGTCGTTTTTTTGTGCAGCACCAGTGTAAAATTCACGTTTAGCGCGCGATCATTGCGCAATTGCCGCGCGCTAATGCTCACTGAACCGTAATGGTTTCTGATTAGTTATTGGGGTCAAATCGTGATTAGCGAGAGGGGCGGTAGCTCGATTTCGGGAGGGGCTAGGCCGAAATCAAACTGCTCCAACGTCCATTTCGATCCCCCAAATGTGTTCCAGAGAGCAGTTTCTAAGGTCTAACTAGTGAAATCAGAGCTTGCGTGAGCAATTTCTAGTGATGTAATTGATGAAGTAGTGCCATTTGGCCGATCGAGGGATGTTGTTGCGATGAGGAGAGAGTTATAGCGGGTTGATCACGAGTTGGCTCTACTAGCGCGGGTTATCACATGCCATCATCTCGTTGCGCTTCCCTTTTGTCTCTTAATCCCCCTTTCGTTTCTTTGTTTTTTTGTTTGTATAACCCCCATTGTATGCTATTTCGACCTGGATAAAAATGATGATGATGATGATGAATGATGATGAATAGTTTCCTGTGCTGATGTCGTTGATTCTCCTCAAATCCTGCCCTAGAAAGGTATTATAGTCCGTCTAGCAGCTGGCCTTGCCAGTGGATCACTTGACGTGGATAAATCTTTACCATTACCTCACGAAATCCTTTACTTCCAGGTGGCATCCGTTCAGATTTTGTTACGAATGAAACCAAACCCTTTCATAATCATAATTTTAACGCGGAAACAAAATCCCATTACATTTTACGAGAGTTCCAGAAAATTCCCGACGATCGCGCTCGATCGATCGTCTCTCTGTGTGTGTTTTGTTTATGCAACGAGCGGATCTCTCCCCTTCGCTCTCCGACTCACTTCCCCTCCTCTCCACTCTTCACTTGTACTATCCACAACTGCTTCTCTCATCCCCACATCCCCTGACTTCCGCGGATCTTGTCGAATCACTTCACTAATTTAATGTCTGACCCGAGTTCGCAAACATTTCGAAGAATAGATCTTCTAGTGCATTCTCGAGCAAGTTACAATATCTAACTCTCCATTTCTTACTTTGGACGGGATTCACAAGTATCAATGGAGGGGATCAGTGTTCACCTTTCTTCTCCCCTTTTTATTCATAGTACCCATCGCCGCCTTTCCCAATCTCAATATTAGGCCACCTTTCTCTCTTCTTTTCGCGTGCTTTCTCGTTTCTATGATCGCTTAAAGAAACTAGAGACTAAAGCAATATGAGAGGGACAGACAATTCCTCCCCTCCATCTCAATATCACGCACCACGCTACTGATATCATGCGTCATCCCCTCGATTTTTTTCTATCTATTTTCCTTGCCCCCCTCCTCTCAATCATCTTTTCCGCCGCCTGTCGGTGAGTGAGCGAGCGTACTATCGACATTTCGCCCATTTCGTCATCAACTCTTTCCTCCTTTCATCTCGATCTATTCCCGGCTTCCGGCGCTACTGTTTCTTCTTATGTTCACTACTTTTTCTAGTCGTGCGATCTTCTGAACGCTAGTTTCCACACTAACTGCGTATCAACCCGTAGTAAATCACCGCCCGCAAATTTCCGGTAACTTCCCACATTCCTTCCTCCCTTCCTCCACAATTCGATTAGCTGATCTAATCGCTCCTATCAATGTCACGATAGTACTCCACCTCCTCGCCCTACTTACAATATTCGATGGTTGATCGCTGACTCTCTCATTTTTACCTACTCTCTCGTTTCTCCAACTGACGAGAGACAAGGCAAATGGGAGAGACGAGAGCCTTATCCCGGTACGTGAGCAGATCGAATCAAGTTTGACCGAAGCGGCGAGAAGTGACAGAGTGGGGGTCTACCCTTGATTGACCTTTTCACTCCCTCCACACCGGGCACCGGGTGGTTCAAGCTCTTGCTCGCCTCTCCTCCTTAACTGTCTCGAACTGGCTAATCGCCGAGCCAAATCTCTCATCCCTCTCTCCCTTCCAATCGCAACTTTTCTTCCTCAATCGCTTCCTTCAAGCTGCAAGAACGTGCTTTTCACCCTTCTTCCCTGTCATGCGCTCCCATTTTTTTCGTGGCTATCGATCACACTTAACTTTTTTCACTTGAAACACTAGATCAAGAGAACCCCTTGAAAAAGGTGGGATATATCGAGATAGGGGTGTTTCTAGTATCTCCCAATTCATTGCAACGTGGCAAATTTGCGACACGGTGGAACCGATCAGCGATCAACCAGCCTATTTGGGGCAGGGTTGGTTTGGCGAGAAGTGGCTCTCCCGATATTTAGTGTTGGCCAGTGTGTTAACAGAAGGGATATTGATAGGTTTATTGAGACGTTTCGTGGATATCGCCTTCAGCAGTCACTTCATATCTCAAACATAGGTAATCAAACAGAAAACACCACTTCTTGCGAAGCCATCCCTGATTCGTATTCCTTGAAAAGGCCACGATGTTGCTTGCTCCGAGCGAAGGAGCCATCTAGTCAATTATGCTTGTGGCTCTCCAGGTGTGTTGGGTGAATGGACGCCGTTGTCCTTCTAACAAAGGACCCTCGGGCGCCCATTCAGCCCTCCGGAAGTCGCGCTTGTAACCGCTGATTGGGCCCTGCCTTTTGACCTACGAGTCCTACCATAAGGAACACGCTTAAGGCTAGTAAGTTGTCCCTGCCATGACTTAACAGTTATTAACAAACATCATAAGGAACAATCGTCTTAGGCCCAGGCTCCATTAAACCAGTAATAGTTATGCTTAACCATTATTAACTCCGTCTTTAGCCATAAGAAACACGCGCCTGAGGCCCAGGTTCCATTAACCCCCGGTTTGTGGCATACCTACCGACTAACTTGCGCCAAACTCACGCGCGAGAGTGCCTGCTCTCATCATGTTGAGTGGTTGTGTTGAGTGCGAGTTAGAGTAGGTAAAGGCACGGGCGGCAAAAAATATGGCGGCTGAACTTGTCTCGTACACTTTTGGGCAAACATCTGCCATTCTTCGTTCCGAATGTTCAATATTATCATTATTTCTCCTGCGATGATTGCTCGTATTTCAAAGATGCTAATGTTATCCCTGTAAATGGAAGAATGTTATCCTCCAACATGCCCGGACCCTAACTAGCGTAACCGTTGTATTTCGAGAACTTGTAGACGATCATAGCAAGCGATAGAGTGCGTATAATCGAGAGAGAGAGAGAGAGAGAGAGTGAGTGACAGATCATGTTCCCTCTGTCCTTTCCCCCTGTGCCACAGCGCGCGCTACAGGAGAGATTCCGGTTGGCGAGAGATTGCCGAGCGGTCCCTATCTTCTCCCTCCCTTCTCCCCTCTTCCCACCACCGTTGCTCCTCTGCTCTATTTGGGATCGGCGAAAAGGCGATGAGAGGAGAAAAGTTCCCAAGCCCATTGTCTCAGCTGTGCCTTTTGGCGAGGGTGTCTAGCGGTTTTATCGGCGATTATTAGGCTAAATTCCTCGATCAACTTGCACGTATTATACGAAAACGAAAAATAAAAAGTGATTTGCCTACCGTTTTGCTGTTCAATCTCTTCTCAACTCTAGAATTTATAATTTCCCATTCAAACGGTTATTTCCCCCTCCAACTGCCTAACTTCCCTGCGGGCTCCATCGCGATTCGCTTCTTTGGCTTGATTAGCCGAGTGACTTCCCTTCACTCCTCTTCCCCTCTAGCAAGGTCGGCTTTTAACCCTTCCCTCCTCTTCCTTCTTTGCTCCGATCGGTGCCGATTGGATTTATAATACCCCCTCTGTGCTCGCTCTGGCTCTGTGTGGACTCTTTTTTCGTCTGCCTACCATCGAATACGACCCCTCAACTCGACTCGACCATGACTCATGGCATATACTCAATCGGTTTACCATATTTCATTTCACAACCATAGTTTCATGATGGTGCATCTCGAATTTCATCATGTGTTCAGTGAGCATTGTTAGCATTGTTCACTGATATCCATTGATTCATCGGAACACAACCATTTCGATCATGCCGCTTACTTTATCGGGGCAGTTTATCCGGTGTGAATTCGCTCGGATAATCCGCCAATCGTGATCCGTTTACGTGCAAACACGTAGTAGCAGAGAGCAATTTCGTCGTCCCTGAGCTTTGATCCCTTATCGAACGAAGTGTTCATCCGATACCGTAAGTTCGATAATCAGGCGGTGAGATTCGAGCTTCCATTTTAGAGTTGTTTGCCCATTATACTCTAGTCTCAATCTGGCGATTCCCGAAGCAATTTTCTATCTGAGCATTGTACTTTCACCATATCGCATCAAGCGTTCATCCGATACCGTGTCGTCCTATTCTCGGCTCTATGATGCCCGGATCCAATTTAGTCCATGGGCTTTGATCGGTCCAGCCGATACCGTTGCTCGGTAGCATCTTAGAATCTTCGGCTCTAGTCTAGTTGAGGGGTCCCATGGAATTTGGCTGGTCCCAACTTATTTGACTGGACCCAAAATTGGCAGATTTTAGTTGAGTGGTCCCATAAAAATTTGGTGGTCCCAAAAAAGTTTAGTGGTCCCATAAAATTTTAGTGGTCCCATAAAATTTTAGTGGTCCCATGAACATTGAAAGATACCATCAAAAATAGTTTTACTTATAGTTTCCGAATGCACTAATTGACTGGTCCCATCTCATGTGACTGGTCCTATCTTCTGTTCTGTTTGTTAGGTTCTGCTTATTGCACTATCATATTTCTCATTTGCTAAATACAACGGTCGAACAGAGGCTCTCTGATTGAGAAACAACGAGGGGCTTGTATGCTTGCAAAAGCCCATGCAGTACCAACCATTCGGATCTGCGCATGATAATTCGCCTACTCGCAAAGGTAACAGTGGTTCAATCACCGGTAGAGGACGAGGTCGTGAAGATTCCAACACCGGTCGATGAAGAGGACATGGAGGCACGGCAGTCCAGTATCTTTCCGGGAAACGTGGGACAGGTCAAGCGGGTACGAAAAGGAGAAAAAAAATTATATGAGGATGATGGTACCTGTCAAATGAGATGGGGCCAGTGCATTAGAGACATTCGAAACCTTTGAGAAGAGTTTTTTTAGATGGGACCAGTATATTTTTATGGGACCACTCAATTATTATGGGACCATTCAACTTTTATGGGACCGCCCAATTTTTATGGGACCACTCAAATGTAAACTGCCAATTTTGGGACCAGTCAAATAAGTTGGGACCAGCCAATCTCCATGGGACCCCTCAACTAGACTAGAGCCGAATCTTCAATCTCTTTCATTCCCGAGACGAAAAGAGGTCATTTCTGAGAGACTGTTATGCTTTCGATCTTAATTAATTCCCCGAACCCCGGAACCAATTCAGTGAGCTCTGATCAACCACCATATCGAATGAATGGGCTGGTCCATCCGATACCGTTGCTCTCTGTAGCATCTAGAGGTGCTTCTCGTCTTGCTTTCCCCCGATCTGATGACATGCCCGAAGCCGGTTTCTCTTCTCGTCTTCCTTTCTTCTCCTGGTGGAGAACGAACGAGAACAACATGGGTGTAGCCGGAGACTGGTTCCCTTCCGGGGTGGAGCGCGCGGGGTTCCTCTGTTGTTCACACACTACCCGAGAACCTGCACACGGCGTCGCTTCTCCGGAAGAACAGTTGCGCTTCACTCATTGCGCTTCGTTCATTATATCAGGCAATACATTATATAATATGCTCTAATGACGCTAGTATACTCTTGGATAGTTTCCTGGATATGATGCTGGCTTGTTTCATAGAAATTCAGACGCACCACCAGGGTTCTGTGTGGAAAGTGTCTGCTTGTGTAAACACATTTAGTTGCCAGCCGGCGCTATTAGCGCCTAATCGACACAGGGGTGCACTTGGGTCTAATAGCTCCTCATATCATCATCACTTTCCCTAGCCTCACCAACTTTATATGCGGGGGCAAATTACAGTGGCGTATGTATGTGTCTGTGTGTATTATTGCCGGACATTGCGCAAGTACCAGTTCTTGCTCTCTCTATCGTCTGACTCTCTCGCTTTTGCACGCTATCTCGCCGCTCTGACCGACGAGAAAGCAGTGTGCAATGATAGAGATACTCGCCTCTCACCATCTCTCTCGATTACTCCTGCTCTATTGCAGAATATTACTGACAGACGATAGTTCTCCACGTATTCTCTCACCTCGCCACATCAATCATTCCCCTCCCATCTCCTCTTCCTCTATTCTCTAACTGGAAAAACGTCGGGAGGAGACGAGTTGGAGAGAGGCAGAAATGGTTGAGTACACACATACAGTTAGTACTGTGTATGAACAAGCTCCTTGTGCCTACCGTTTTCCCGGTTCTAAGAAGCATATTTTCCGGCTACTATGAAACGCTCATTTCCCGGCCCTGGCGCCCAAGTGATCAACAAAGTCCTCGTGATTGACATGAGTTTCACCCGGGAACCCTTTCGCAATGGGAGATTTAGCAACAGGGAGGGGGGAATCGATCGAGAATCTCCCCATCTATCTATCTCCCTTCTGTGTTTGATCAGATTCCCAACTTTTCACATCCACCGCGCGCGCGCTCTCCGGATTAGCTACTTCGGCTCTTGTGTTTCGCTAGATTGAACAGTTCGTCGCTTTTCACCCTTTTTCAAAGGTCTCCTTTATAACCCTTGACTAGATTGATTGATTTCGCGTAATTTAATTTATTTTCCAGTGAAACTATCACTTCACGGGCCAGTATCTGAGATCATAGTACTTTCCCGGGGTCGTCATTGCTCGCACTCTTGAATTCATAGCTTTTCCCATCTCTCCATCGATCCATTCCCTCCCTCCATTCAGTTGAGAAGCTCTGCCTCCCCGTACGACAGCTGTTGCTGAGCAGGGGGCGTATTGGATTCCTCCACCCTCCCTCCTCCTTCTCAACTTTAAGGAACAGACAGCCCCCTCCTGCTCTCCTCTACCAGACGTCGCGGTCCCTGTAAAGGCCAGGCATATTACACCCGACCGGGCTTGGGGTTATGTCATCCTTTCATCGGGCGCCAGAAAACCGATATAGATTTCATTTCGATACTACTACTAGTAAGGCCCCCTCTTCATGCATACAAGATAAGGGCCCAGCGCGCACTCCTGCCGTCGTCCCGTTGTTCTAGCATTCATGACTCTCCCTCAGCCTTCCTTATCCTTCCAAGTACCCCAAAGCCCTCCAGTCCCCTCCCTCTCGTATCCTCCTCATTCAAAATTATCCATTGTCTTCTTCTTGGGGTCCTTGTCGTGAGGAGTAGAAGAAGAAGCTCGAAGAAGAAGTGAGGCTCTCCTAGATCTCGCTGAGCCCACTGGCCATATTTGTTCACTCGAAATAGTTGCTCGCCCCCCAAGAATCTCTCCCCCCTGCCCCCTTTATATCCACACTGTATCTCTCCACTCAAGAGCGCTGATCGAGGCGAGCAATGTCGCTAGATGATTACGGTGAAGAGCATAGCATATCGTCTTTTGCCTGCCAGTTAGGGAACCGACGCCGTATATCACCACCCTATCACTAGCTATCACTCGCGATAGTTTAAGCCGACCGTCAGAACAAGTTCCCAGATATTTCGCATCGCTTCAATCGCTCTAACCGATCTGGAAATCTCTCCAAATCCCCTTGTATCTAGTTCACATCTGTGCACGCTGCCATCTCTACCTGCTCTATTCATTTCGCCCGCTATCTCGCCCCCAATTCCTTCGCAATCCCCCCTGTCAGTTACACACTCACACATGAAGCGATGATGATATTTTCGCGTTTTTGTTCGTTGTGTGCGTGCGTGGCGCGTTTTGATAAACGTCGCATTCCAGCACACACAAGGATGCACTCGCTGTACGGTCTGGGTGGTGCGTCGGGCGGCACGAGCGTGGCCGAGCTGCAAGCGGCAGCCGCAGCGGCGGCCCTCGCCTCGACAACCTCGGACATGAACCCGGTAACAGGTACGTATTTAGTATTTTATTCGCATTCTTGCTCGCTCTCGGACACTGGAAATGTGCATTATAATATGGCAATTTTTAGAAAAATTTCACCGAATTTTCTGGGATTCAGTAAAAGTTCTGTAGAAAATCTCTGAAAGATGAACAAGATGGGAAAAAAATGGTCAGGAATGAGGTTTGTCAGATTCAGGATCAAAGGACACGACGTTGACCAAGATCTTCGTCGGCGGCCTTCCCTATCACACCTCCGACAAGACGCTCCATGAGTACTTTGAGCAGGTTGGTTTAATTACCCAAAATAAATTTGAATATTTAAATATCATTTTTAAAATAATTTAATTTCAGTTCGGCGAAATCGAGGAGGCTGTGGTCATCACGGACAGGCAAACGCAGAAGAGCAGAGGTTACGGATTCGTGAGTTTATTATTTCGTAAAGTTAATTTATCTCTGTGAAACTGCACGGCAAAACACCCGTTACGCAACGATATGTTCCTGGGTAATGAAGTTTAGTGCGCTTACTATATAGGCTCTCTGGTGGAAGTTCATCCCATTGGGCGATAGTCTGAGCGGGCATATTTATGACTATTACACCCTGGCGGCAGCAGTGAGAGACAGCACACTTGGTGACCAGATGAGGCCCCATCCTGCCTCCTGCTCAGTCAACTCAGAGCTTTGAAGACTTGAGGCGATCCACCCACACATTCCGTCCAGATACCTTTTGCAATGTCTAAGCGTTAATCATCACGCAACATGAGCTCTGCGTACCGAGTGGGCTAGATAATGTGGATGAAGACATGAGGACCCATCCATTAACATTTTGCTTTAGTGATAAGTAAGGCATCTGAAAACATAGGGGAAATCAGCGATGGGGGACATGATCCATTTTTTCCACCGGACAAAAAGTATCCATCTACCCACTGAAGAGAAGAGTTTAGCCCGATACTAGTTTGCATTCATTCTGAAACATCGATCTAATCAGTGATAAAGACAGGTACTTGTGCGAGGCACGGACAAGGATGATTCTTAACATTAGATTCAAAATTTGTCAATAGGGCCTAACACCTGTCGCCTCCAAATGCTTTCATCTTGCCTAGTAAACATTATCGATAAGCGATAGCGTAGCCACTTGTTCCATCGGACAAAAAGCATCCATCCTCCTCCTGATGAGTGTAATTCGGGCCGTGGGCCCGTAACGAAGGCGTGTTGTAATAAAAGATTATATGCGATGCGATGGGGGATGAAGCAATGATGAGTGCTGTCATCTAGTGACCACATGACATACATTTCTGAGTGAGATATCCCACTCTATTAGGTGTAAAACAACTATTTTTTGATGCGATCATGTTAAACTTTTATTTTCTTGCGTCATCAATCTTCAATCATACATTGAAAGAGAAAAGAAAAGGATAAATTGTTGCGAGATCGAGATATACAGGATCATCCCCATTAAATTTCGCATTCTTTCTAGGGCGTTAAAATCCGCTTTAGCTTCCTTGTGCGTAACTGGTGATTTGCGGATCAATTGGGATAGAATGAGAGATAGGGATTGGGAGAGGGGATTTTGATTGGTTAGCTGCCATGAAAATACAATTATTTGAACTAACCATAATGCGGTAGTACTAAAGTAATCACTGAGAATTCCAATAGCTCGCGTTAGGTCATCCCGCCAGCGTGTTCGACGATGAGGGCGACAGGGATACAGTCAAAAATGTTTGGAAATGACCTAAAATTAATTCCAGGTCACGATGAAGGATCGTCCGGCGGCCGAGCGCGCCTGCAAGGACCCGAACCCGATCATCGATGGAAGAAAGGCGAACGTGAATCTGGCGTATCTCGGCGCCAAGCCCAGAGGAAATCTGCAGCTCGGAGGCATGACTGGTACGGTAGTGGAAAGATACCATTGTACACTGACTTACTACGGATAGTATTTCAATTACGGTAGTGTCCTGAATGGTGTGTCGAGAACGATTCAGATTACGGTAGGGTACAGAATCCGGGTTACGGTAGCCATTTGCAGCCCTCACCAACAACGTACAACTGCCTCTCCAGACGCAGCTGCAGGCGCTCTTCCCGCAGCGACTCGGGTACGGTAATCGATCTGTTGTGTGGTGCCTACCGTATCTTCTCCTTCTCATCACACCGCCCCTTCGAATCGAGAACTGACTATATTAGCCCACACTCTTTCTACAGAACTGCGCTTGGCTGAAGAGAAGGGCGTTGTACGTGAGCAAAAAGTGAGACAAAAGGCCGGCTCCGGTGAGCTCTATCGTAGTGTGGGTGTGCATTCAGCGTGGCGAGCAATGACAAACAACAGAACTACCGTATGCCTACCACCCCTCCCCCCACACCACCTTGATGAGTTTCTCTTTCTGTGCGAGAGTCGGGTGAAGTCACATGCGTTAACGAATAATATCAGTAATGGCTAGTCAGAGTTGGAGTTTTCTTGCTTTCCTCTCCTTTCCTGTGCTGGAGACGTTGGTTTGACACCGACCGCACTACCGTACTACCATAGCTGTTAGAAGTGGTGTGCAAAGCCTTGATCGATTTTGGAATGTTTTTCTTTTTGGAATCCCGCTGCCGTGGGTATCATCAGATAGATTGCCGGGTGTTGCTCTCCCTTGTGCGTGGTGTGGCGCGACGTCGTTTCCGAGAAACGTCGCCCGTCGGTTTTCCGATTAGCTTTTTCCAAATAACCCCACCTGTAGCCGTACTAATTTCCGACCGACGATTTTTCTGTCATTTCTTTCCGCTTCTCTAATAGTGCAAGCAACTCGATAGTGAGCCGAGTTTTTGAATGTGACCTGATGCACTCTGGACTACCGTATCCCCCCAGCTTGAGACCGATTATCGATCCGGTTTTTTTGGAATGAACCCATGTCATATCATAATTCGATTGGTCTGCAGTTCCTCTTCGTTTTCTGGGTCTGGCGTGGTTACCGATTTTCGAAAATACTCACAAAACAAAATCAAGGTTGTTTTTCAGGATGCCCCAGCTGTTTATGCAGCCGCAGAACGCGTTCATGAACCCGCTCCTGGGACTGGGAGGCATGCAAGCGCATGGACAGTTGATGGACTACTCACAGGTACAGTTATGATGCTGATCTGATGACGAGTCTGACAAGATATATCTCTGGAATGATCTGAAACACGTTAGAAAACGATTGTGATCCTGAATGGCTGCTAATTATGGAAGTGAAACTTGGCTAAATTTAGAGAGTGCAGTAGTAGCAATTGTACTATTTTGTTCACAAAAAAGTCAATACAAAAAAATCATCAAGTGACAATTTTCTTAATTTTAATTTTATTTAATTATTATTTAATTTTAAATAATTATCGTTAGGCCCTCGCCGCGGCTATGGCAGCACAGGGCGGCGCCGGAGGCGCTGCCGCAGCCCAGGCTGCAGCACTCAACCAGGCCGGAGCAGCAGCCCTCTTCCACCAGTCGGGAGGTGAGGAAAATCGTCAAAATTATTCCTTAAAATTATGCACAAAATAGTCAGTATTCGGATCATTCAGATCACGAATGCTAAATTTAATGGCAATTATAAAGGCAAAAAAGGCAATTATTGCTGTTATCAATATTTATCTATGCAAAAATAGATATTTACCTTGAAAAGAATAATAACAAAATAAATTTCAGTGCCCACCTCAGCCGCCGGATCGTACGACCATTACGCCGCGGCTGCCGCAGCCTACAACCCGTATGCCGCCTTCCAGGTGTGTGGTGTGGCACGACGACCTTTCCGAAACGTCGCCTGTCGTTTTTTCGACTAGCTTTCCATTTAATAATAAATTGCTTTCAGGGTGGATTCCCCCTGCAGTCAGCACAGCTGGCCGCAGCCTCTGCAGCCGCTGCAGCTGCCGAGCATCAGAGGGTCTAAGCCACGCCCGCCCGAAGCTCCGCCCACTTCATATATACCCACAATCTAGAATCGCGCCAGCACCCATCCTCGCTACAGTCTAGTCGCAAGTGATTCTAGGTCAATATTTTATATGTTTTTTCCCGCTCCTGACCACCGTTTTGCCACCACTGTTGAAAGAAAACCGATGATAATGAAGTTCAGCGATGTGCTTCTCCACTAATCACAACGATGTTTCCGCACTATAACCAATCAAATACCGTCACTGACTTTCATTCATGTACCACTCACATAATATTCGTTTTTTCCCGTATAATCTTTAGCACCCAGCTAGATTCGCTCCACATCTATGACGTTCAGTTGCGCTACCAACCAACTGCATTTTGCCTCCTTTCCTCCATCTCTTCTTTCTCCCTCACTCGCTCCTGCATTTTCGAGATTCTCGCCCGCATTTTGCACTATCATAGGAGTCTGCCGATAGGCTCCGCCCCCATTTCTCCCATAACCCCCCCTCCCCCCACCTTCTAATCATAATGTTTCACACTCGTGCCACACCGCTCTCGTACGGTTGACCCTGCCCTCACCCACTCATTGATTTTGTATGATGAACAATGCATTTATACGATATCTGTGTATTCACCACTATTGCTCCTGGAAATTTGATAAAGAGATATGATATCAGAGACGATGTGCCACAACAAAACAAAATAATGGAATGGTTTGTCACATTAGTGTTGAATTGTCAATCTGCCCTTGAGAATCCTAAAATATTTATCGAAAGAGAACATATAATGATATTCAAACGACTTCCTTTTACTTGGACAGAGTACTCACTTTTATCTCGATCCAATGGACACTTGTAGCTTTCCGAATAGCTTCGGAGAGAATCTGTTCGAGCACCAACAACAGATATATCGTAATGATCTACATCTGACTACCTAGTATTGTGCGTTGAATATTAGTTGAAATATCATAGTTGAAAGTAGCCTTGACTGTTCCTTTCGTCTTGCTTGTTTGGACCCTGACAAGAGAGGACTCGTGAGCAACGAGTAACACGCCGTAACCATCTCTGTGGATACTAATGGGCACACGAAGCATCGTATCTTCATTCCTCACGATTCTCTGACTTATGTAATTAAAGTTGAAAGGTTTTGTTTGTGTTAGTTGAGAGGTTCAATCATTTTAGTGGAAATTATATGGTCAACTCGTAATCTAAATCAAGTGATTAGGGCGAATTCAGTCTGGATTTTCGTTTTCTTTTTTTACGCGGACGCTGAGAGGACTCGTGAGCAACGAGTAACACGCCGTGACCATCTCTGTGGTTACAAATCTATGGTATAAGACATGGTCTCTCCATTTCCCATACTGTCTCCTGAATCAGAGAAACGAGGGAGCATGGAAAAGTGAGCGAGTCAGACAACATACTGTCTTGAATCTCAAACTGCTGGGATCCGAATGGGATGCTGCATGGAAACGAGCTACGCATTCGTCACTTCGTCAGAAATGCGAATCACGCTGCTGCTCTTCTCTCTGTGGCTTACGGTAGGCATCCTCAACTTGGCTTGGGATATCAGTTGAAGCATAGAGCGAGCTGTTAGGAAAATATGTACTAGCTATTTTCAAAATAAAATCCGCTCTAGGTCCACTCAGCCACGCTCCGAAGCGTCTTGGGTGATGTTCCGGAGAAATATGCGCGGGCTGCTATTAAATGTGCTGGAATCTGCCTAGTAAGGCTTTATTTCCCATTTCAATTTCAAAAACCAAATAAATCTATCATTATTTTGATCTGCATGGATGGTAGATTAATGATAATGGAGGACTATTATTTGTATTCCAGCGCGCTACGAAAGTCTGCGATCAAGTGGCCGTTCTTCACAACTCCTCCTGCGTTTTCGATGAGAAGATCGAGCAACTCAACGTCAACAGAGGTAGTGAGGCATACAACTAGGCGTAGTGGAAGACGATACTTTTTCATAACGGTCCACGGCTGGCAATAAGCGAATATTTGTATGATAAATGCACATAAATGATAAATAATATATAATAATATAAATAATATAAATAATAAATAATAATGTATGATAAATAAATGTATGATAAACAGAGGTGGCAGTACTCTACAACAAGACGGATGATGGGGACACGTGTGATCCTCCTGGGAAGAGAACGACAACGGTTTGTTGATGCATTTTGAACCAGGAAATGGAAGGAATATCCATTACAGTCTCCATCGCTTACATCAACAATCTCAGCTGCTACGACGGTATGCAACATAATTAAATGAATTGAGCCTTGAAGATTCATAAAGGCACCAACAACGACTCGGTTGATCACACAAATTCCGTGTTGATGACCCAGTGATCAAATGAGCTTTACAGCAGCCCGAAGACACGACTCAATCGACCACATCATCTACTACAATTGATCCAATGACAACCACACCTCTACAAACCACGACAACTGTAATAAACGCAGTGATAATGAAGGGTTCATCAAGTGAACATTCTTGCAGGACGTAACATCAAATACCACGCTTTCTACGACGACGGAGCCCACGACGACCACGACCACTACGCAGCCGCGGATTCCAAGTACCCAGTAGTTGGCCTTGTCAACAAATTATATGTGTTTCAGGATGTTCGCAATTTCGATATCCGTTCAAAATGGCGTATACCGATGAATGCGCTCCAGAAAGGAATTGCGATGGGTTCTGTCCATTCCTCAGCTTTGATATGTGAGCACATATTTTGAAACAGAAATACATCACCATGGAATAACTGCAACATTTGTGAGCGAATACAGATCAATTGGTCAAACGAATTTTGCAAAGAATACATAAGTGATCCGCAGAGCGAAGTTAACAACATTTTGCAGAATATTTTCCTTAAAAAAATGGGGATGTGATAACAACGGTGTCAAGCCCAAATTTGTCACAAATACTGCTTTTGCACTATCAGTGAATTTTTTTTTTACAGTAATTAGTCTTGTATCAAATTTAATTATTGCAACAACCGAAAAATCTGCAGGTACGCAGAGCAAACGGTAGTTGGTTCAAAGCAGCAAACATTGATGAAGATGGAAAACAATACACTGAATATATCCCAAACGTATACCCAAAGGCGAATTGGGATCCTGAATACAGAGTTGCATGTCACAAATGGACTGGCGAATCCGGCGAAACCACGGCTTGAATAGTTCATGTTAATATTATCGTGCATGTGTACACCAATGAGAATGACTGCTTGGATTGTATAAAGTTGCTTGATGTATGTTCACGCTCATGTACTTTTCCTTTCAGATAACTACCTTGGTCAGTCCTATTTATTCACATTTGGATTTTGGACATATCAAAACTTCTGATAAGTTCTCTCTACCATATGACACAACCCCTCCCTCTCTATTCTCTCCCCACTCCTCTCTTCATTCCCAAACAAGTTTCACTCCATCCCCCCATCACCACTCTCGCCCAATTCTTTGTCACACTGCTCATCGGCGATTAATCGATTATTGATCAACAGGTCAATCGATCCGCTACCGTACCCCTTCGCACTCTATAGTTTATAGTCTACCCACATTTGTTTGGTCTCTTCTGCACCTACGCTACGCTCGCTCTCCCTCCTCCACCTTATCTCTCCTTCCTCTCTTCTCCCGTGTCCCTTCACTTTCTCTTCTGCCCTCTCCGCTCTCTCTTTCTATCCTATTGGAAGGGAACTCAACGCTTGTCTTTCTCTTCCATCTCTCCTCTTCAATGAACTCTACACTGCCACGTCAAAATCGCAATCGGCCATTTTATCGTTCCGCGAGTAAATTAAATTACGCACGCCGCAGGTAATCATCATGCGATTCTCACGTGGAAGCCGCAGTAGCGGAGCAACCAAAGCCCCCCTTTTGCCTACCCTCCGTTTCTCCCCTCCTCCTCCTCCTCTCTCGTTTCTCGATCTATTGCAAACACACACTATCGCTTCTCTAGCATAACGTAGTCTGCTATTTTACGCCTTTTTTTCCCGTTGTTTCTTTGCTTTTTTCGCTATGATATTGAACGCCGTGATACATCAAGAAAACAGCGTGGTTGAATCCTCGCTTCATTCATCGCTGTTAGACGCAACGTAGTTAGGGTAGCGAGCGGGAATTGTGCGCATTTTGTGGTGTCTCGTGAATTTTTGTGCGGCGGCGCTTGTTTGCGAGAGGTTTCGCCCGGTTGGCCGAAGCTCTATTTCCTACTATTTCACGAAACTATGTTGCTGCTGAATTTCCGCATTGCTTATAGTTGCAACCATTGCTTATAGTTGCAACCGAGAAGCGTAGTCGACTAGATTAGAGTGCATTCCAAAGATCGCTCGGTTCATTTTCCGCCAATCGATCGACCTTGGCTCTCGCTAACACCTTTCCGCCGAGCAATGATCGCGTTTGCATTGTCTCTAGTCAGCCAGAGAAGGAGAGGAAGTATGGAAAATTGAGAGACATTTGTCTCGCCGAGGAACTCTTTCTTACCTCATCTTATCACATCTATCACAAGGGTTAATAGACACACTCTTCATATCATGCCGGTGTTCTTATGATCTTTTTTTTTCAAGCATCTTTCTATGTTGTACATGTGGTTATTATTTTGGTACTAATCATTCTATTACCATCTATGCGGAAAAGTATTTATCTCAGTTACGAGCCTTCTATCTTCTATGAGCACATGTAATATTTCAATTTATTATTACAATATCATTTTGTGATGTTTCGCCGGTAAAATATATAGCTCAAAGCACAACCATCCTTATTTTAACATATATCCCGACGTCGTTACATATCATATCCGAATCTATCTATTTTTATATTTAATTTCACCTCTCGATTTGATCCCTCAAACTCGCTCATGTTTCTCTGATCTTTCACACGGAGAACCGTGCGCGTCTTATCTTGCCTTCCCTCCCTCTCTCCCTTTCTAGTCGACTTCGACTTATCAGCCCGGAGCTTTCTCGGGCTTCGTCACTATTTCCCTTTATAAATACTGCGTCTGCACCTCACTTCGATTCACATACTCGGCTGGAGCTGACACCTCTAGCGCGCCTTGACTGCCTCCTAGCTTGGAGGCATGGTAGCGCGAGGGTAGCCACCTGATGCCTACTGATACGTCGTTGTCGTCAGTCAATGACACTGAGCGGCTAAAAATGTGCGCGCTTATTATTATGAAAGCTTCAAATCCTTAACTGACACTCTGTCGCGCACTTTTCACCTTGCAGACGCACACTTATCTGGGGGAAGTTCGAGCGAATTAGCCACTACTCAGCGCGTAAGGTCGGTCAGCGACCAAATTTCCGTCCCTTTCATACTCTTGAGCGAAGCCCCCCTGATTGAAGGAAGTGTCTCCCTCTCTCCCCCTTTAATCTCTGAGAGTGAAAGATCATCCGCGCCTGTTTTGATAGTATCCCTGACGAAATGCATTCCTCCCCTAGCACCACTACCAATCCTCTTTCCTTTCTTCATATGTGCAATCGATCGCTTTTTTTATTTATTCTCGCATTGATCTCTCGATTTGGTCGCCGAAGAAGTTGTGTGTGCGTGTTTTTGTCATTTTTTTTATCGTTTTCGACCATTGTCTCGTGTGGTGAATAAAAGTATAAGTATAAGTATTAGATACCACTGCGACGGGCAAATTATTCGCAGTTTCGAAAATAAGAAGAAAAGTTTCAGGGTAAACGTTATGGAATACGGCCAACAATTGTCGCCCGAAGAAATGCGCAATAACTTTACATTCGAGCAGCTGGCAAGGATGGAAACGCCGTGGTGAGTTCCTTTTTTTTATTTTTTTTATGATTTGTTTGACTAAATATATCTTCAATTCCTTGTCACTCTTTCTGAATATTAAACTGATTTTATTAATTTTTACCTGTTCATAACAAATAGTTTCGAACGAGACAGTGCACAATATCCAACAAATTCCCAATTCACGAATATTGAGCAATCAGTATTTCTGCAGTATATTTTTTTTCATTTTTGACTAAAAAATCAGCCCAGTTCACGAACATTCTGCACAATACTCCAATATTTCTGTGAACAGCATTACAATTTAGCTGAAACAGTTCACGAACATTCTGACCCTGTCCCGAGGTGCGATTCATATATTGCTCACTCACTTTCCTCCCGGCCCTTCGTGATTACTATCTCTCTTTCCCTTCTCTCGACACACATCTTTTGATCTCCGTACACGCCCTATCCGCGCCTACTCACTGCCTAATAGGCGCCTTTGGACTCCTCGCGATTTTGGACTCCTCGCGACGGGAAAAAAGGGGATTCTAGACTTGACAAGGCAATCTCACCGGTAAGAGAAGCCAGAGAGCATGCAAAATAAGGAGAGTCTTGGCAAGCCATCCCGAGCAGATGCATTTCTCCCCGTGAAATCCTAGTGAAATCGGAGCTGCAAAGGCAGGAGAAGCATCAAAGTCTGTCAGCGGGCCACTTTTAAGCCACACTTAGAGCACACACAAACCCGCTCGGACCAATCTAGACACTCTAGTCAAGTCGGGGGGAAACATCGCGTACATTTGCACCTGGAAAGGTCTCTGTATCTCTAATTCCCGTAATCTCTCTCCATTTGGCCTTCCCTTGGGGATATACTTTGTCCGTTTGCTCCCGGATCAAACAATGATCTCTGCCTTACATTACAATCTCTCTAGTCTTGCGCCTATTTACGATCACTCTGCCTCTCTCGTTTCGCAATGCTCTCTCGCTCTCTCTGACTGCCGAGAGAGTACTGCGATTAAGGAGAGCCAGAGAATATTTATCGATGATCTCTTCGTGTTCCGATGCTCGTATTCGGCCACTGTGCACTGAATGAATGAGGGAAACAGTGGCTTAGCTAGTCTTTGGTCCCACCCACTTTAATTGCACCCAACTCCCGTGTGTGTCCGCACACTTTTAGCGCATCCGTTGCAGCCCGGACTCAAAATGAGCCTATCGCCCTATTTCCTCCCTTGAAAGTCTTAGGAAGCGCTCAATCTCCGAAAATTTCATCGTCTGCATATCGGTGCTTTCATTAATATATTTTACTTATTAAATTAATTTTTTTTCAGTTTCAACGCCGTCGTTACTCCAACATTCGAGCTGTCCAACGGGCTACTGCAATCGATTGCGTCATCAACATTCTACTCCGACGAAGGTATCACTTTTAGTTGTTTTCCCTCTCGAAAACAGCGAATACATGCTGCAAATTCTCACGCTCCTACACTGTGATCCAATTGCATTTGGTCTCGTTGATCGCTGAAATCAAAACCCAGGAAAATACTCTAGACTATCACTAGTATTATTTTGTATCTAGTAAGCGCATCAACGCATATATATTTCGGTGCATACTGAACCTCAGAATGTGCTAGTTGCATTCTCCTCTGCTGATGCTTTTCTTATTCATGGGGAAAATACGACCAAAATGGCATGCATATCGCGTTGGTTCGTGGCTAATCACGCTAGATAACGCTCCAAAACCCTCGAAACCTACTATGATAATTTTACAACGCTCATATTTTTCTTATTCGTGAAATCCTTGAAAACAGCGGCGTAAATGCCATGCATATCGCGATGGTTCGTGTCTAGCCTGTCCGCTCCTAGTTCATCGAGACTAACCTAGATAACACGGTGACTAGTCCCGGTCAAGGGTGTGTCAGGGGTGTCCCTAGCCTGCAGCTTGAGATAACGCCCGTGACTAAGCCAATTCGTGCTTCGACCAAGGGTGTGTCGAGACATCGGGATCGTTGTAGATAGCATGGTCTCAAGACCACTCGATAAGGTGGAAGTGAATCAGTGCTTCTCCGCCGCTGCGTGGGTCACTATCAGTCATTTGGCCGCGATCTTGTTCGTGCCTGTTCGAGATAAGGCCGTGATTCATCAGCCACACCTTTGGTTGACCCTTGTACCTGGCTGATGACGACTGATTAGTGACTAGTGTCTCACAGTTTGATACGAAGTCTAATCACATAACACAAGAAGAGCCTCTAGTCCTGTCACTTCCAATGATGAGTGAAGGAAGGTGCTAGAGACTAGTGTCTCGCAACTTCCCATGAATTCGTTGGACTGATAAGATAACACTCTAGCAAAGAGCCTGGCTTGACTATTATACCCGTTTATGAATGATGGGCAGTATTTTTGACTAGTATATCACAGTTTACGGGTTTCATTTTCACCTAATACAAGAGCCAGGAGTGATCAGAATAACGGCATTGCGAAGTTTTAGTGGTTTCGCACTCGCACTACATTTAGCGCCCATTCGAGTTTCTGGTCACAGAATACAGGAAAGAGTTTATAGTGTCTCCAATGAATCGTATTGAGTGGAAGCAATACCTTGATAGCTCCTGCTGATTGTTGAAAGTATCTGATTAGCAATGAAATGTGGTTCAAATGAACCAATCGCTCATGCGATTTCGTGCTCTTAGACTCTGAGAACAGAAAACAAGGGCTGGCGTGAAGTGTTAGTGACGAGTGTCTCACAGTTAGTGAGTGGTTCGTATGATTGATCACAGATCGTATGGGTGTAGATCCTAGACTAACAAATGTGCCATCTGATTGGTAACATTGATTAGACAGCGGAAGAGTGACAATAGGTTCCTGGCGCCTACGGGCCATTTGATTCTATCACCATATTGCTTATCGATGCTTAATCGATTCAATTTGCCGACTAGATTCAAGCTTTATCTTCATCTTCCAGGTCTCTCCTCTGAATACAACCGCCCGTCCCCACCAGGAATGGCTCGAGAAGGTCTTATCTATGCTAATGGATCGCCACCGATTAAGAGTATGTTACTTTGAAATTTATATAGAGCTCTCAGCTAACTTCTTGATAAATTTGTCATTGCATGTGTGCATAAAATTATATCAACTTAATGGCAGTCTATTGACATGGCACGGGAAGATACGGCCTAGACAAACAACAGCTAATTTGTATCATTGAAGCCTCCCCGCAACACGGAAGCCCCTCTACCTCGTGTAACTACAACTCTGAGGTGAGTCTAATTGCGTTATTCCTCCCTTTCCCGACTCATGGTAAATGCGCTCCTAAATCTCTGGCAAAATATATCTGGATAATTTGATTTGACAGAACTCCAGCAATTGATATCTTAAAAATACAGATTATCGGTTGTTTGTGCACGAACAGTGTCAAGATACGAGCGGGCACTGGCTTAGAAGCCATAGTTCGAAATGGAGTAGTGATAGTGTCAACAAGCGAACTTGTTGATAAATAGTTGGACACTAGCTTAGGATTAGAAACCATAATTGCGCAGATTTGAGTCAACAAACAGAGGTGATCTACGATATTTATCTCAAACATTTCCGATTGAAATTAAGGTCCCCTCAAAATTTAGAGAACCCGATTTGAACTATTTCAAGCTCAAAGTGCTATCGAGCAGTAGGAAATTATGAAAAATCAAGAGGCGGTGGTCCGTATTTCAAGCTCTAATTTCAGTACCCCGACTACCCATCTCCCTTCAACGGCGAGGTCAAGTACGCTGATGTCCTCGCTGCAGCAAATGTAGCCAATCAATCGCCCTCGACATCTGGAATGATGAATGGAAAGGTATGGGCAGATTCCATGTTTGGCAACGGAATAGTCTCTCACTTGGCTTTTCATTTCAAAATTGTCCGAGTATGTTGAACTTGTGCAATAGTATTCATGCTAGGTTCACCTGTCTGAGCTTGTGAGCATGAGCAACTTGAAAAGAGAGAAAAGGAAATGGGAAAATGTGAAATTGCATTTCAGCCACCCCCACAGATTGGTTGCCCGGAGGATTGCGCTGTGTGTGGAGACACCGCGACGGGATATCACTATGAGGTTCGATACACATTTCATAAAAAAACGGTTTTTTTCGATTTTTTCACTAGGCAAGACAAAACTGCTTTGAATGTGCAGTGGATTAGGGAACGAGAATGATAGGGAGGGGATAGTCTTCGAGAGAAAATCGAAGAAATACCAAAATAACTTGATGAACACAGAATATGCAAACAATGGTATCGCTTGAAATATAATAACAATTTTTAAAGTGATTTAGCACGCGTCTTCTGAGAGATTGCATGAAACTGGACTTGCCACTGCACAATTGCCAAAAGTTTTAGCTATGAGGTCAAGATAATTTATGTAGACTATATAGAGGACGAGAAATTTTTCTGAGCTTTCCGTTTGTCCCAAAACCGGCTTTTAGGTATTATCCGGACCTGGTCCCGGCTCTGACGTATCTCAGCTCTCAGTTGACTTAAAAATATGACAAATAGCCCAAAATTTTCGGAAAAATATTCTAAGAATTTTTTTGACCACAAAAAGACGATTGGACACATTCTTCATGGAGAAAAAAATTGAAAAGTAGGTCAAAAATCACTTTTGCAATTCTGGCATATAGCGGATACCCCAGAACAGAAGTACAGAAAGTGGATTCTGAATTTACATATTGGGTACTATGTAGGAAAAATATGACCTAAGACCCTACCCCGTGACAGCGGCTCTGGGAAGCCAAAGTTCACCTGGGGGCCAACTTTCACGAAAGTGAATTGTTTGGTATCTGATTTTATCGAGTTCTACTCTCTTCTAATTTCCAGGAAATATTAATAAAAACATATTTAGAGTATCCCCTGAGCAAAATTGACAATATTTTTCAGCATTTGAAAATTCCTTATTTCGCAATCGGGGGTGGCTTATGTCATCAATTTACGATCTTTTTTTGCCCACATCTCGTCTGCATTGTTCAATATTATGCATAAGTAAAGCTTATTCTACTCTCAGAGCTTCGAGGCTCAGCTCCCTTTTCTTGTAGACTTTAAATTTCGAAGGCAGATATCGCAATTTCCCGATATCTCGAACGCATTATCAGAGGTCTTCTGAGAGATTGCAGGAACTTCATAGCCCCCATTGACAAACTGTTCAAAGTGATTTGATTCGGTCCAAATTTTGAGGGTTGATGCATCCATGGACCATGAATACTCTCCTAACTTGATTAGGC
>LS486244.1:133813-269672 GCA_900490705.1 Pristionchus arcanus
AGAAAATGTCCAACACAAAAAATGATCAGTTCAACAAGCTCTTCAAAATGAGCACCAACACGGGGGTATTCAGAAAAATTTATTTTTCCACTTTTCACAATAATAGATATAAAGTTTCATTATGTCATCTGAGATACCTCATCCAATAGCGCAAAATGATCAGCAGAACATGATCTTTCACTTGGCCAAGCGATTTTGCCCGCACTCGATTGGGTCAAAAATCGGGTTTTTCTCGAAAACAAAAAATAATCATGACATTTCAATATAACCACGAGATAGAGCTCAAAATTCTGTTGAAGATCGCGAGATTTCACTCAATTTTGACGCGTTTCTGAAGAGAAAAACTCGAAAAACGCGTTTTAGTGCCAAATGAGGGGGTGCCCCCCTGGAGCGAAAATGGGACATATTGCGAAATCGACCATACCAGGTTATTCGGCATCGAAAATAACCCATTGGGCCAACTTTTTAGCACTTTTTTACCTGTTCCCGACTTCCGTTGAGGCTTGTTGATCCTAACGCAAACCGCCTCATATAACCTTTGTCGTAATTGGTAGATACTGTGATGAGTTCTTAGTAATGCGGTGTAGAATGGGCTGCGGTTTTACTTGTTGAATCGATCTTGCACCTCTCTTCCCAATAATGTAATCACTTCTAGGAACAGTGCTTCTTTTCGTAAACACATTACCTGATTGCTTATTTACTATGCCTACTTTCGCTAGCCATCCTAGATCGAATTTTCTTTGTTGCCTATGTTGCAACATCGTATCTCATGTACCTCGTTTCCCCCGTACCCTAACTGTGTTTTTGCGTTAATTACATGATAAATTATTATTATTATTAATACAGCGAAAATAGATCGCGTTTCACCACATTCATAGAGAATTGAATAAGGAAGTGTTGCGGCGTAGGAATCAATCAGACCAACCTTCAGATATTTAGCAATTTTGTATTTCCAGGGAATGCCCAACTGGCCTCTGCCTCCGCACACAAAAAGCGCCAACTGGCGAATGACTGTTGCTGTGAGTTGTTTATTGTTGTTATTTTTGTTTTCAAATTTTTATTATTTTACAAAATAATTAATATTTTTCATAAATTCAGGAGCATGCCGAGAAAAAAATTCCCATGCCCGTGGTTGACTATGATAAGCTGCCAACTAACTACAAGATGTGGTGAGTAGATCAAAAAGACGAACGAATTATTCCGCTAAACATGTATTAGAGAACAATTTGGAATGAAAATGCAATGAAATTGTAATTTTTCATTTAAAGAAATTAATAAAAAAATAAATAAATGAAAAGACCTTGCAGGTTCTACGCCGATTCGATCTACGCCATAGAATGGGCTCGCACTTTTGAGTTCTTCCACAAACTGGACTCCGTGGATCAAGTGAGTTCATTTCGCAAAAGCAAATTTTTTTTAGAACTCTTGAAAATAATTACTTGACAAAGTTTGCTTTTTAAAACCGAGTCGCGTATGCTAATGTTTTCCAATAGCGACCTTAAAATGTCGTTATTAATTGCAAAAAATAATTTAATTTCAGAAAAATCTGATCAAGAACATGACGTGGCAGTGCGTGAACATCACCTCTTCCTACTTTTCCTACGCGAACAACAGTGATACAACACTGTTCCCGGATGGAAGGTTGCCGTATCTGTGGTGAGTCGATAGGTGTTCCTTTGATATTGGTAAAGTGAAAATGGTAATCTAGAGAACCGCTTAATCGAGGCACAACTCGGACTCAGAGTGTTCCTGTGATAATCATTTACGAATTTATGAGTATACATTTGCTTATTGTGCGCTTCGGTTGCAACCACGTGAAAAAGTAAATGAAATATAGAAAAATTGGAAAAACAGATTGTTGTATTATTTTGCGAAAGTATATACCATCTCGCCATTCTTAAATTGTTTCATCATGAACCGTTTGCAGGATGCCCCGCACCAAGATGCACAACGTCATTCCTATCCTGATGCGATTGAAGCTGGACAAGACCGAGTATGTGCTGTTGAAGACACTGGCGCTTTGCAATCCTAGTGAGCTTTTGTTCATTATCATCGTTTTAAGATTTCGAAAAGCGGAATTTTTTTATTGACAAAGTTATTCATCTAACAAGAATGTGTTGCTGAAGACGAGTTTTTATAAACATTAATTCCTTTTCAGCCTGGGAGAATCTCTCGGATGCAGCGAAGGCTATACTCGAACCGTATCGGGAAGAGTACGCGAATGCCCTGTTCAAGTACTGCATGGTTCGTTGTTTTCATTACATTTATTCTTTTTTCAGTTCATTTTATAAAAAATAAATAATGAATAACGAATAATGAATGATGCTGAGCATAAGACTATATGAGGCGGTTTGCGTTAGGATCAACAAGCCTCAACGGAAGTCGGGAACAGGTAAAAAAGTGCTAAAAAGTTGGCCCAATGGGTTATTTTCGATGCCGAATAACCTGGTATGGTCGATTTCGCAATATGTCCCATTTTCGCTCCAGGGGGGCACCCCCTCATTTGGCACTAAAACGCGTTTTTCGAGTTTTTCTCTTCAGAAACGCGTCAAAATTGAGTGAAATCTCGCGATCTTCAACAGAATTTTGAGCTCTATCTCGTGGTTATATTGAAATGTCATGATTATTTTTTGTTTTCGAGAAAAACCCGATTTTTGACCCAATCGAGTGCGGGCAAAATCGCTTGGCCAAGTGAAAGATCATGTTCTGCTGATCATTTTGCGCTATTGGATGAGGTATCTCAGATGACATAATGAAACTTTATATCTATTATTGTGAAAAGTGGAAAAATAAATTTTTCTGAATACCCCCGTGTTGGTGCTCATTTTGAAGAGCTTGTTGAACTGATCATTTTTTGTGTTGGACATTTTCTTGAAAACATTTCCTTAAGAAGTTACAACTTTTTAAATATGCTTTATCGGACGTCTCATGAAAATAGCCACTTTGATAGCTTGTAACTTCGGAATGAAATGTTTTCAAGAAAATGTCCAACACAAAAAATGATCAGTTCAACGAGCTCTTCAAAATGAGCACCAACACGGGGGTATTCAGAAAAATTTATTTTTCATCTTTTCACAAAAATCTATATAAAATATCAATATGTCATCTGAAATACCTCATCCAATAGCCAAAAATGATCAGCAGAACATGATCTTTCACTTGGCCAAGCGATTTTGCCCGCACTCGATTGGGTCAAAAATCGGTTTTTTTCTCGACAACGAAAAATAATCATGACATTTCAATATAACCACGAGATAGAGCTCGAAATTCTGTTATGAAGTGCGAGATTTCACTCAATTTTGACGCGTTTCTGAAGAGAAAAACTCGAAAAACGCGTTTTAGGGCCAAATGAGGGGGTGCCCCCCTGGAGCGAAAATGGGACATATTGCGAAATCGACCATACCAGGTTGTTCGGCATCGAAAATAACCCCTAGGGCCAACTTTTGAGCACTCTCGATTTTTTACCTGTTCCCGACACTTGTTGATCCTAACGGAAACCGCCTCATATCACATCATCTTAGCGTAAATTTGAACGGCTAAAAGCTCAAAATGAAGGCGCGTGTATTAGACTATTAATACATTAATGGAGGAAGGTGCTTTATCCTAAAAAAAATATTTGCTTCAGGCGAAGCGTGGCCCCGTCGACGGACCCTCAACGTTCTCATCACTTCTCGCGATTCTGGACACACTCATGAGCCAGGTGCTTTAGCAATTCAATACTTATTTCGTTCGGGCTACCACAGAACGCTACTTGCTGCGAATTAGAAAGAAATTTAAGTAATGTTGTTTTTTCGGGAGAATCTCGAAACAAATGATATAATATCTTGTTTTAATATCTTGTTTTCCAGGCCAAGAAAGCAAAGGAAACGCACACGATCATTTCCGTGTTCAAACTGCGTTCCCGACCGATTCCTCTAATTGACGAGATTAGTGAATAAACTCGACTACCTGTGAAAATGCAACCCACATTGTTACAAGATTTCGCCCCAGACCTCATCCACACTCCGACCTCACCTCGACCTCTGTGATTTCAGCCCCAATATCGATGCAAAGTATTACTGGTTTCACCCACAATGGTGATCTCCGATTTTTTTACATATGTCAGAGATTAACCCAGCTCAATGATTCTAGTCCGTCCTTGTTAGCCCTTACTATGTACAAACTCCCCCCCCCCAGTTATTATTATTAGTATCGCTCACGTATTCGGAATATTCCTCAGGTTATCATGTTTCTGATTCCTCGACACATAAAGATGGTCATATTCGAATGTTGAATGACGCAAGCACATACACTAGATTGGCATCTGAAGGATGATATGAAATTTTTTAGAATGATCGCGAATTGCTTCCCATGGTCTTATCACTGACTTGACTCACAGTTTGCGATCGCACTATCACTCCCTCTCGCGCTTTTCCATCATTCTTCCACGATTGTGATTTTTATTTCCAGATCGATGATCTAGGTGATCTCCCTTGATCTATCAATTCCCGAAATAGTGTGTAAAGTGTATTTCGAATCGCGATCGGTAAGGAATGAAATGAAACCCATGTGATCGATTGTATGAATAGCAAAGCCCGAGTCCGCAAGGTTCACCATTTCACCCTATTTGCGCCTCGAAACTGTGATATTTCGTGCTGGTACCATCGATTTAGCTGCTCTTTCCCCATATCCATCCTATTTCTATTTCCATTCTCATTATCGCTCCTCGTTTATCGTCGTCGCTAGTGCTATTATAGTGAGCATTTCTTCTCTTGCAGCTGCATTCTCTAACCAAGGTCACAAGGGAAGAGCATAAGTCGTCCCTTTCAGAACCTAAATTTGCTATCACCAATCGAAAGTTACCCCACTAGGAAGTCCAAAACAACTCTAACATCATTGGATATTTGATTCCTAAGAACCGAAAAGCGATCATGAAGCGATCATGAAGTCAGAGCGAAGCGAGAGAGCGTGCGAAACGAAGAGACGACTTGTCTGACAGTCCTCCGCAGAATCTGCCGTTTAGCATGTACACAAGAGGTGATTATGATGATAACCCGCTTGCGACGCCAACTTTCGAATTCTCTTTGCCAATCGGGCACGAATCGACGTCATTCAGCCAATTTCGGAGCGGAGATCGGCCGGTTCAGGGTATGTGAGCGAGCGAAATGGGTAATCGTGAAAAGTTGTGAGGGATTTGGAGGGGATAATGGCATCATCGATCAGAGGATCCTAAGGTGATCTTTGATCTCTGATTTCCAGGATCCTGGTCCGGTCCGACCATCGTTGAGCTGATTCCGGACGATCCCGGATCAGCGCTGCCCTCCACATCCAATCCTGGCTCAGCACTGACTTCTGGACCTTCAGAGACAGTAGGGAATTCCACTCAATCGACCAAGAAGGGAAAGAGAAGGAAAGACAGGGGAGAGGTATCATTTCATGGCTTGTTTCCGCTCAAAGTTAGCATTCAGCCGATAACTAACTGCCAGGAGCGCTGCCGAGTTTGCGGGGATACATCGACTGGACATCATTATGATGTGAGATTTATATTCATGAACCAGCGAAATAATGTCATCTTTGATCTTTGATCTCTGCCCAGATTCCCTCCTGCAACGGGTGCAAGTCATTCTTCCGAAGGACGTTGCTGGACCAACGGCGATTCGTCTGCGAGCAGAGCGGGGATTGCCCAGTGCTGCCCAAAAGTAATGATATAATTTTTCTTGATTTTTTCTCTCCAGAAGAGTACAATTTCGATATCAATCCTGCGTTGTTCAAAATGTTTTTCTCGGATTGTTTCAAATCTCCGTGTATAAGAAGGGAAAATTGTCTAGTCTCAACGGTATATCGTGTACCCGGCTCTTAGATTTGAACCGATAGGGGAAAGAGAAATGAGAGCGACCTTTGCGAAAATTGTTTGCATGAAAAGGATGAGGAAAAGACAGCCTATCCTCTCTCGCCATCTCTCCTTCCTATCCTTTCCTCTTCCGATCGCACTAGAGATTAAGCGCGAATGATGTCACGGAATGGTCTTGAGAATAGGGGGAAATAGGGGACTTGTTCTACCTACAGTGGACTCTAGTTAGTGACCGGGGCGATTGTTTGTACTTGGAAGAACAATAGTTGATCAGAGCGGCGAGAGAGCGTGCGGAAGCGAGAGAGCGTCAGGCCATTTCTCATACGGGAAACGTACTCGAGATACACACTAGAGGGCCACACACACGTACATGATCTTTTGAGTGAGAGTGCAGGGGTAATCTTTCATCTGCTCTGCAACGGGATACAAAGTATTGTGAGGGACTAGGTCAACATTTTTTTAAAAATAAATACTATTGTACTAAAAATGATAGAGAAGGGAAACAGGCGATTCGGAGAGCAAAAAAAACCCAAAATAATTTAAATTCCAGCGCGAAAGGAGCAGAAACGGCGTCACTGTCGTGCTTGCCGATTCAGAAAATGCGTCGAGGTCGGCATGAACCCGATGGGTGAGTGGGAGCATAGGTGTCCACGCCGGCGGTATACGGTAATTTGGGTTACTGTAGGTCGCCATGGGTTGTGGTACCAATTATTGATCTGACAAAATTTTGTCGAACCATGACCAGGGGGACCATGACCAGGTATACATGGTTGCGCAACCCCGCCAAGGGGGTTCATGCTTGCCGCCAGTGCCGGACACGTATGAGTCGGAGTACTGCGATAGGCTTTGAATGCATGGACGGCTTCCGACGAAAAAAAGTTGTCGTTGTCCGTTGACGCCTAGGGATTGACTGTAGACAGTGATCGGTCCTTGCTGATGTACTGTGGCGCGATTCATATTCATATATTCATATTCTTTATTCACCACACGAGACAATGTGCGTTAAGGGCGAAAGGGGTGCAACAGGTGGTTTTCGGCTCGATAGCCGTGCAATAGCTTTGGTTGCGGAGCTTTTGATAGTAGACTGATACTTCCTAAGGATTTCATCCAGCATTGGAAACACAAACGACCATATTCATTCTCTCAGGAATCGTGGTCGAAGAGGACGAAGACCGGGAGGCACTGCAGATAGCGCTGAAGCGGCCGGACCTTGTGAATGCAGTGGTGCGGATAGTTTTTCTGTAAATCTTAAGAAAATAAATATGATTTTGGACTTTTCTTAGAGGCTAAAATGTGTAGAATTTATCAAATTCTCAGATTCGGAGCCGATGAGAGAGTGAATCGTTGCAGATTCCTCAGAAGATCGTCAGCGTCGGCGAGAATGCAAATAATATCATCGACAATTTGAAGTACATCGAGTACCGACATCAATTACTTCGACGGTATTGTGATATTAGTCTAATTATGAAGATTCAGTGCAAGCTCACCAGAAGGAATTGAAAGAAATTGTCTTACGTTCAGGAGTGATCTCAACCCGCTACCAACTAACCCGCAGTCCATCCTCGACATTCTCCAGAGGTTCACGCCGATGGGCCAACCGCAACAGGTAACAGGTCGCTTTCAGAAGAAATGTGTCTGAATTCGGAATTAATTGAAAGAAAGGCGTTTGTCATCCGGGATCACCCTATAATATACGATTTTGCACGTTGTAATCTTTCAGGAAATGTCCGGATGGCCGCTGTCCCAGTCCCACAACAGAGCCGTGATGTCCCTTGAGGTAAGATTCACCGAAAATTGGGACATCCGAAAAATGATCTTACTCAGCAAATCATTTCAGGAACACGCGCAACTACGCATTCCGATGCCGCGTCTCACTACTGATAAACTACCGCCCGCGTTCAAGTTTTGGTAAATTTCTTGATTGTTGTTGCTGTTGTTATCCGTGCAATACACCTTCAATGTAGTATAAAAAATATAAAAATTAAAAAAAATAAATAAAAAAATAGCTTTTTCCCTTTCCAGGTTCTACGTAGATCTAGTGTACGCAGTCGAATGGGCAAAAACACTGGACTTCTTTCGAGTTCTTGATTTAGCTGATCAGGTTTGTGTTCTCGTAAATTTGATGAAGAATTTAATTGCATTATTTATTTATTATTTTAATTATTTAAGCTTGAGCTGATCTGCTTCTCTGCCTGGCAGATACTCAACGTCACGCACTCCTACTTTTCATATACAAAAGGCAGCGATCGGGCGTGCTTTCCTGATGGAAAGTTCTCAGTTTGGTAAGAACACATGTTATCCAAGAAGAAATTCAATGTCAATGCAAAATAAGCGCATTTCAGGACGCCTCGTGAGGCCGACAGGGACGTGATTACACCCTTCTTTCGACTGCAAATCGATAAAACAGAGTATTTACTGCTCAAAGCCCTGATCATCTGCAATCCAAGTAACCTTTTTTATAAATAAAATTTCAAAATTAATAAATTTATTTTAGCCTGCGAAACTATCTCTGATCGGGCGCGGTTGATCCTTGAGAAGGAACGAGAAAAGATGTCGAAATTGCTGTTCAGTCATTGCATGGTAAGTGAATGGCTCGAGTTTCGCGATTATTTTTACATAGAAAAATGATTGAGTACACTCATGGCAAGGCACGAGGTCCTTCACGTTTCGGTGAGATCATCGCACTTGAAGGAATAATGATGAATCAAGTGAGTTCAGATGCTTTTTTTCTAAGAAACTGCTATTTAAGGCACTAAAAACGAAGCATCTCCAGTCCTTATTATCTGTACTCAACCTCCGATCAATGCGAATTGTCTTGATGGATGAAATTTGCGAAATCAAATATGCTTCATGAATAAATGATTATGATCGTTGAATGTTCATTTATTGCAACTTTTCCCAGAGTTGCGTAAAGAATCCCACTGTTTTTATGCGATAAAACTTCCCAAAATCCTGACGTTTCACGTTCCCAGTCATTCATGTACATGCATCCGAGAACAATATACTTCCTATGTTGCCATATTCCCGGCATATTTCTAAGCGTATTCTATATCGCAATCATTGTTTTTCTGTTCAAACGCAGGAATCATTATGGATCCTCCTTCTATACTTTGTTCATTTTTGGAGGTATTATTGTGAGTTATGATTATTTAAAAAAAAATTTTTTTTTTTAAATTACGTATTCTTCAGGACCTCTTGACCTACGTTATAATACTATTGTACACATCGTCCAGTAGTGTTCCATTTGTAGCGAATTTAGCGGCATCAATAAAACGAATCGACAATTCATCTGAATGGCTTGCATATTCGCCATACTTATCCATCTTTGTCAGGTAATCAAATAAAAGAGTCCTTGAAAATGTGTATTTTCAGCTCAACATATTTCATCCCGTACTCGCAAGACTGTACTAATTTGGTCATAGCAATAAACAGGTTTTTTTTTATATTTTATAAATTTCCGGAATTACATTGTTCAGGTTCACGGCCATAGCATCGCCTGTAAAATACAGAAAGGTTTTTTCCGTATTTTCTTGTTTTTTAATTTAAAGTTCCCATTCAGATATGGAAAGACAAGTATACGAAATGCTACATACTTTTCGTACTTTTGCTAGCATTCCTTCTTAGCTTGAATACTCTTGGAGCTCCAGCGTTTTTCACCGCTCATCCCAATTTGGATGATTCACAACTGGTCATATAATATTCTATTAACATGATAGTTTTTCGAATTTTACAAAAACATGCCTATTGCAGTGGTTGTCAGTCATGCCCGACGATGCACGCTTAATAAGCAACGGCCAATTTGCACTAATCTGCATTCTAGTTTTTTATTCGTCATCAATGTTATTCTATCTCCTAACCGCACTACTCATGTGTCAATCTAGAGTATGCGTTAGTGTTCCTCCCAATATTGGCGTAATTTTAGAATTCGAACGGTTCTGAAGTGAAATTGTGCATTTTCGGGATAATGCTGTGGATTTGCAGCTTGCCGGCTGTTGGTTTTGAGGTTGCAATATCCGTCAGACACAGATTTATAGTTCAATTTCATATGTATTTCGCGATGGGAGGGGTAAATCCGGATGTGACCACTTATGGTTATTCACCAATTATAATGACGAAAAGTCTCACTCCACCCGTGCTTCTGATTCTCACGAATACCAACTTGCGTGCTGATTTTTGGTCGGTTAATTCGCATTTTTACATTTTTTTCTCAACAAAAAAATTTTAGGAACCTTATCTCAGGGAGGCAAACGTCTACCGTGGGACTTAGTAGCACTCTGACTTCATAGAACCCAAGAATTCTCATTGTCTTCGATCTCTAAGTACATGTTCTCTGGCTACACTATGTAGCCACGTCTCCTATCACCTATGATAATCCTCTTTATTCTTGTCTCCCTCTCTGAGTCCACATAATATCCCACTAAACGATGGACTTTGCAACACTGTTTACTGAATGTGCAATTCACATTCTTGATGTTCTAAGTTCAATGGAATTGTATGAATAAAAGCTGTAGTTTACAAGGTGCAGACAGAAAATGAAAAGTACATTTCAAAGAAGTAGATCTAGCAGCTACAATTTAGTGATAAAAGGTGGAGTGACGGGTGGAGTTGAGATCGTTGGGGGAAAAATCGTCACGAATATGAATAGAATCTATTATACCGTGGTCTTTAACTGGAAAAAAGTACGAATTCGATAAAATCATGATTCCGAGAAACATTTCTCGATCAATATCATCTAACAACCACTGTCGGCTTCACAGTCATTGATTTGGTGGCGTTATGCTTGTAGTCGTTGCTTCTTCTAAAATAAAAATTCTTATTAATTTTATTAAAATATGACAAAATTAATTACCTGAATATGAGCAGATTTCGGACCTTCTTCTGGAAGAGCACGAGTGTAATGGGCGCAGTGTATGTTGCGAGACCGTTCGCGTAGGGGTACTGTAATCAAAAATTGATTTTCAAATTAAATAATTATCGAATTTAAAATTTTATATAATTAACTTACGAAAGGCCAGATCGTATTAGCGAGATCCACGAGGTTCATGTAGGTGAAGAGTGCCCACACGAACTGAAAGGAAACGATATTTCATCAGACTGTATGATCAGACGGCTCTTATTTGCGTATTGCAAGTTCCAAGTCTTGTTCCATTGCATAATCTCACACAAACCCGTGTTCTGAATTTGAAAATATTGTGGCCAATAATTGGCTACTCCGATGTGATCATCTGGAGGCAAGTGGCAACTGTTGTGCCAGAGAAGAACAAATTGTGTAACCTGATGGAGAGCCTTGACGAGGTGTCCGAGTATACATAACACTACTATGATGAACATTCGCCTTTGTTGCGCAAGAATGTCCTTCTTCATTCGTTCCTGCTTAATGATTTAAAAAATCATTTATAAAAAAATATAATTTTCGTAATTATTCTTTTAAAAAATATATTTGAGATAAAAGACTTCAATGAATGCATTTTCAACAAAAAAAAGAAACGCACATCAACCAGACTCGAGAACTTGCTCAGTTTGAACCACGTCATAACAGTGATGATCAAACTGAGAATGATATAGGCAAAATAGACGGCTGTCGTGATGAGTTTGTTTATCTGAATAAGGTATACAACCACCCTGTCATAGTGAAGAATTCTTCTCTTAATTTCACGAACTCCTTTACCATGTTGGCCAGTAAGAAAGCATGTGAAATTATGAGGTAAACATGTTCTTTACTTACCACAATTGCCTCATTGTCGAGATTCCTGATGTAAATTACATCACCGGTCGATATTGTAATCAGTTTAGCCCATATTACTGGGATCGCCGAAGGCAACGGAAGTATGAACTGGGCGAGTATGAGGCCATAGAGGAAGGGGCCGGTCCATTTCTGAACATATTCCACAAATTTTGAAATGGCAACGCGGAATGAAGAGGCGGATTCTTCATCTTGGTTTAAAAATGAAATAAAAAAGCTCACATTCTCCACCACCTCAACACTTCTCAGCACATCGTATCGATGAATGGCCATTAGCAATTTGCCGATTGTCGAACCAAAAGCGCCGATCAAATTCAGAATCTACAATAAGATAGCGGTCCCAATGGTAACAGAATTTTTTGCGGAAAAATCGGATCTTGAATTGAATTGAATTGTTGCATTTCTGACGTGAATTTATCAATCGGTATAGCTTACCCAGACAGTCTTGAGTATAGCCACCTGCGATTCCTGATATAGAATTTTCGCAGCGAGAATGTGCGTTACGACTGTTAGGATTCCGCAAATTCCTGGAATAAATTTTAGGACAAAGATTAATTTTTTCGACGATTTTGGGTTAATTTCAGGTCAAATTCAGGTCAAATTTCGGTCGATGCCAGGATAACCTTACCCGTCGACTTGAACAAAATGAAGAAGGTGGTGCGAAAATAGGGATCACGTGAGATGAACATCCGAATGAGAACATAGCCGTAGAGAGTGGACAGGATAAAGTCAGGAATCTGCTCTTCTATCCAGCCCATTTTGAGCGGTTTCTAACAATAAAATGATTTTATAGTGCAAGACCGCAGACCAATGCATAAGGAAATGAAGTATCAGCGAGATGTTACTCGGAAAGCGAGAATTTCAAAAAAAATATTGCGTGTCAAATAGCATGAGGAAAGGTCAAGCAATGCAGAAAAATGAGTGGGCTGACGTTAGTATGAACTCTTAGTGTAACTGTTTTTCTGATACACGGAAACAGCAAACGTGACATCGAATATAATTCGTTCTTGTTCTTGATCTCACTGCACCACCAAACACATGATATTGATATTTTCTTCACAAATTCGATAGAGATACAAGGGAAATGGACGCGCATGACACTAAAAATGAACAGAATTTGCACTCAATCCGAGCACGAGAAATTTTGAGCAACTAATTAGGTCGAAAAATACTCGTTTAGGCTGCAGAAAAAAGCTTTAGCAAAAAGGTGACAAACATCTATTCCCTCGAGAAAGTGTTCTTATCAAGGGTTGGATCCTGAGCACAAATATCTGAAGGCGCTGTACATTCAAAAGATATCTGCGTAAACCTTTGGAAATATTGTAGCGAGGAGATGGAAATAACTATGACTGGCTAGAGTAGAGAGTGAGTGAAATTGAGATACAATGCTTTGCGAGGCCATTCCTAAAAGGGACTTGCGAAAACACAACGAAAAATAAATGAGGTGAAAAATAATGACACCTAGCGTAGTCTCATGACTGTAAAATCGCTTGACGTGGATACACCTTTACCTTTACCTTTTGTAGTTGTGACTTATATCACGCAACAGCGTACATCAACATGGATTACTTCTTCAAATGTGAAGTGGATCTTTAGATTTCTTTATTTTTTTAATTTTTTTTTCATTCCGGTCGATGTCGGGCTCCAGAATGACTATCCAGACTGTAAAAGGGGAAAGCGAGGCAGTGAATGGTGGCGTAAGCATTTTATTCGGTTTCTCCATCCCGATATCATCATAATTTTTTATCAAACAAGGAGTTCTCGCAAGAGGTGCTCTGTCCCCCGCGTATTGACCTCTTCCCTAAAGGGATAATGAGTGCCTCTTTGACCAAAGAAAAGAATTTTAATGTAACTAGAAAAGGCCAAAAATTGAAATTTTTATTCATATACCCGCGACAATGCATCGGAAATGTGAATGAAATATTATATGTTTTGAATTCATTTTTTTAGTGAACAACGATAACAAAATAAAAGGTCGAAACAATTATATTGAATAGATCAAGATTGTATTGCAACCGTCCCTTGAGTCTGCGTTTTCGCGTAGACTGAGGAAGAAACGGGTACTAGTGTGCGCCTGAACATAATTACAATTATTATTACTAAAATTAGTTTTAAAAACCTGAAATTTACCTGAAAATGAGCAGATTTCGAACCCTTTTCGAGATGAGAATCAGAGTGATTGGCGCTGTGTAAGTAGCTAGCCCGTTCGCGTAGGGGTACTGTAACAAATTATAAAATTATACAACAGATTCAAAAAAAATTATACACTGACAAAGGGCCAGATTACGTTCGCGAGTTCAATCAGGTCCATGTATGTTAAGACAGCCCAACCGAACTGAAAAATATCATATTATTTTTAATTTAGAAGCAAAATCTACGATACCTGATGAATCGCCTTCACCAAATGCCCGAGTGTACACAACACTACAATCAAAAACATTCGTCGTTGTTGGTCCAAGATGTCTCGTTTTAGTTGGTCCTGAAACACTTTTCCTATTCCTGACCACGGAACCACCGATTCCTCATTCCTGCCTTTCCCGCAGACTCAGCGAGCAAAAAAATAGGAAAAAAATTGCCAAAAGGCGACTGGAAATAGGAGCATTTCTGACCTGTACCAGACTTGAGAACACGGATAATTTGAACCAAGTCAGAATCGATAATATAATGCTGAGAAATATGTACGCGAGATATACGCCGGTTGTGATGAGTTTATTGATCTATAACTCTATTATACAATTCACTTGAATTACAGTCGACAAGTGCCTACTGCACTTGGTTCACGGTGTAATTTAGATAAACACAACGAACCACAATCGCCTCCTTATCCAGATTCTCAATGGTACTGATATTATCACGAATTATAGTGCTCAAATTAGCGCTGATAACTGGTACTGCTGTTGCCAAGGGTAGTGTGAATTGGGCTAGTATAAGAGCCTTGAGAAAGATGCCGGTCCAGTTCTAGAAAAAAGTATGTATTTTCTGTATAGAAAACACAATACAATTCGCTGTGAAACTAACTACTGTTGCTAATGCTACGCATTATACTCGGCCTAAGCAATTGTGCCTGATTGAGCAAATCTGATAATTGCATGAAATATATTGATACATTTTCAATGACTTCCACATTTCGAAGTACGGCGTAGCGATGAATAACAATCAATAACTTCCCTGCGGTTGAGCCTAAAGCGCCCACAAGATTGAGCGTCTAAAATTAATATATTTTTTTAATTATTCAGGTCTGTCGAGCCTACCCAAACCGCTTTGAGAAGAAATCCCAATGACTCGGGATAGACGATTTTAGCAGCGATAATATGGGTAGCAACCGACAGGATGCCGCAGATTCCTTAATTTACTTTATTTATTCGATTAAAAAACTTTTTGTAATTATGTTTACCTGTAGATATGAATAAAACGAAGAAGGTGGTGCGGAAGTAGGGATCGGCGGATGCTACCATACGAATCAGAATGTAGGAATAGAGCGTCATAAAGATAAAGTCCGGAATCTGCTCTTCAACCCATCCCATTCCTAATTACTTCCAGTATTCGTCTGACATTGAGTGTTATTAGGACTGGCAAGATGAAGAATCCGTATCTACAATGTGGTGATGTACCAAATGCCAAATAATAGGCCTCTCAAATACAACGAGCGTAAATTCACGAGCATAGTGCATTAATAATTATATATGATAAACGAAACCCATAAAATCGTGCATCTGTGTCTGTCCGAAAAAATATGCCGTGATATGCGGATTGCGAGAATACGTGTAATGTGTAGTCCTAATACTAGGAAGACCAGACATAATGAATGAGGTCTGCTCGTGTTCAATATTCTGTTTACTACAACGCAGTGTGTAATATGTGATCTTACAAGGACGTCAGTGGTTGAAAATACGGGAAAAATAAAGAAAAATAACATAAGGAAAATCATCAGATTACTGCTGATGATGAGATCTTGATCATCTGGAATTCGATTCAAGCCTCGTTTCAAGATTCTAGCCGTAAACATGAAATTTTAAACAGCGCAAAAAGGGAATCCGTGTTTTCAGGAGTGAAATTGTGCTATGGGGAGAAGATTGCGAATACACATATTGCCTAAAAAGCAAAGCTGTAGACAATTGAATGTAGCGTGAGTGTAAATACAAAAGATGAAAAAGCTACGATATCAAATATGGTGTTTTTGCTCGAAATGTATTGTAGTCATTTCTCTGCCCAGTCATCCAACCCTCATGCAACTGATCACCAAGTTCACTTAATCATCTTGGGATTATTTTCTATTGCCCGCTGACGAACGTTCAAGGAGGAAGAAAGAGGAGGCTAGTGATATACCATAACCCCTTTTCCCGAGAAATCGGCATATCGCTTGCGCATTTCGTTTGCTGATTGTGGGAATTTTAAACGTACGATAAATTGCTAATTATTTATTCAATCGTTAAGAGAATATTCATTAACAATTGTTCCATATCTATCATGGATGCCTTTAAAATGGTTTTGTTCTTCCGTAGTTAAATTTGTAACATAATTGGCCAACAATGCAAGGAAATGTTTCTCTAAGCTCAAATGCCTATTAATTATACCTAAAACAAAACGACCGCGTAAATCGAGCGAAAGCAGTGTGATAAATTCGGGTAAAATTTCGGTTCGTAACAACACTAAACCGTCGTAGGCTCGATTTTCATCGCCTTCTCTATATCCGTAAATTAGCCATTGAAATCTCAACCAGGGCTCGTCCATGTAGGTTCGGGTCAGGGCCTTTTCAACATTGGTCATATTTTCAACAAGGATGCGATCTTCTTCATTCCCAGTTGAGTAGAGGTGGTGAATGGCTAGAGTCAGATAGTAGAAGGACTTTTCCTCTGCTTCATACGTTGCGCGATCGAGATAACGAAAGATTGTGGCTCGGGCAGTTACTTAAAGAAAAGTATTTGATGATTTCTAATTTTTTTTTGGATCGAGGCCGACGTTATGGTGCAAACTACTTTTTTTTCATTTAAAAAAAAACATATTCGAAGCTTTAATTGACTCACCTTTGTCATCAAATGGTAGCCCATCTTCCATAGCGACTATTTGAAGAAGACGAGATGGTTACTCCATCATTATTTGCTGAAATATAGTTTGCCACGAAATCACGCTAACATTTTTTTGTAATTAATCTTGAGAAACGCGTAAATAAGCTCACCCTAAGATGCCAAATTGGAGATGTAGGGTAACATCGGGGATTGAGGAAGAACAATAAGTGATAAAACAATTGAAATGCTCAAACATGTACACCACACAACGAGCGTGCGCGCGCGGGCGACATTCCCTATATGTCGCTGGTGCAGAGAAGAGGGACGGGTGTGAGACCAGCCCATTGAACTAGCGTTAGCAGTGCTTAAAACGACTGTCAATTAGGGGTAAGAATAGCAAAAACTTATTTTTAAGAGGCATCGTAGAGCTATAAACGATTGATTAAACGGACCTTCATTTTTAGGCCCAAGAACAACTCAGGTGGTCAACAGTAGGCCGGCGATAATCGATCATCTTTAAAAATTTGTCTGGAATATTTTTTGTCCGGACTTACGCAGTTGAGTGCATCAGATGACTCATTATGATAACAACAAGTGATCAATAGCGGTCAACAGTCGCCCTCTCATTTCAGACGGCAAACAGTATTCTCCTCCGTTTCTTCGTTTCTCCCACTTTCAGCTGTAAATTAGAACCCTCCGGGGAAGTGTCCCTACTTTCTTCCCCATTTCTTTCTTTTGAAATTGGACTCTTTTGTGCTTTCATCTCGGGAACGGTTTCCCCTTTCTTATGCACCATCTGGCTTCCTAAAAATTGAAATCGGGTCATCGTCTCCTCTGTTCGTACTCTCTCTAACTTCTCTGACCGGTGAGAGAGTGAATGAAATTGAGAGCCATCAGCTCTTGCATTGGGATACGTCGCCTTATGAATGGTCATTGTGGTCAGAAGTGAGCCCGCCATATTCCTCACACTGCTCGAACAATAACACCATGGAGTATCCGCCGCTCGATTTCGAGAGTCAGTTACCTTTACATTACATTTCCTAACGTTTACTGTATGAAACTCATCGTTTTTCAGATTTTTTATGGTTTTATCCTTCAAAACTGCAAAGCTAACACAATTTCTCACTTCGAATGCCTCAATTTAAGCCTCATGCGCCCGTGACTTGATGTTCCACTACCTAGACAAGGAGCACTTCAAGTCAACCCAATGGGGCTTCCTGCATTTGACCCTATCTTTCCATCGCCTTTCCATCGAAAATGAACAAGGAATAGCCATCACCAACTCCGGTAAGGTTTTGCAATTTGTATCCTAATAATATAGTAACTCGCTAACAGTACTCGAATGACTGTAAAATCGCTTGACGTGGATACACCTTTACCTTTACCTTAGTACTCGAATCAGTGTAACGATCACTAGAAAGCAGCCTTACCTAGCGAAGTCCTCACCCGACTGTGGCATGGCTTGATGTTGAAACATCACATCAAGTATCCTGAAACACCGCATCATTACCAATAACAGTAAAGCCATTCCAGACAACCTCACCGCTGCCGAGCGAGAAACGGCCCGGGCCTACGTTCAATCAGACGAGTACTGGATGAAACCGTCCTCTTTTGAGGTGAGTAACACTCTCTTCATCCTGCCGGTCAGAGAAGGCGAGAGATCAAGGGAAATAAGACTAGTGTCGGCACGGTCATTTCCTCGAGTTGATTGTTCCTTTGCTAGTCAGACAGACGGAATACCATGCAAATCGAGGAGACATTTTTTTGAAAATTTATCGCTTAGATAGCCTGACCATATTCCAGGTCCTCGACTACCTTCGGATGCCTGAGAACGCCAGTCGGGTCCTCGAAGGCCTCGCATGGTTCCGACTCGAGCTCCTTCCCATCTTCATCAACCTCTACCTTCCCGACACGATCCTCGCTAGGGAGGAATTACATAGACACGTGGCACTGGAGCATTTCATAGCTAGAGGTGTTACTTCTAGGGGGAGAGCTCTCGAAAGTACCGTTGTCGATTATGATAGTATCCCGAACGAGTACTGCCTGACTGATTGAGCTGAATCGGAAATATTACTAACATCCGGCCTTACCGATGGGCCCACCTTTTACGACTGTAACATGGATACATCTTTGCCATTAGTGTAACCTTTTATCATGCATCTTTTGTACTTGAGTCGTTGAAGCACTCCATCACTGGTCATATTCAATTTCGCGATCAAATTTGGCCCTTTTATTTGTATTTGTTCTCTACCGAGTACTGTGTGACTGATTGAGATTGTTAACTATTGATTTTATTGTTTTATGCAAATTTGATAATAATTTGCTATTGTTGTTGAATACAATAAACGCAATGTCCGACACGAAAAAGATCCTGCTCCATCCACTTCTTCTCCAGCCCAAACCAAGCCCATTTGAGGACGAATCGGGCATTTACGATCTCAACTCCAATGACAACCGACGACTTCGCTTCAAATCCGCGGTCTTCCGGTCTGTCTTGGGGATGTCTAGATAGCTAGATCCAAAGCCTACTAGCAACCGCAAAAAGCTCGTCTAGCCATGGGTACAGCACATCCTTTCCATCTCGGCGTACTGTGAGCCAACGTTTCCTGATAGTTCCGGGAACCAAAATGGCACTTCTAAATAGCCGAGCTTAGCGAGGATGCCACATTTGATTCGCCTTTCCGATTCATTTTTTCACTCCATCAGAGCACTCTTGCTGTAACCTTCACGTAAAATAGGGCATATAGCGCTCCAGATCATATTAGAATATTGTGCGAGCTTCCTCATTATCTTAGTGTTTAACTATTCATTTTCAGATGACTTTTCGAAACTATCGACTATTTTTTCTTATTGCATTCATTCTCATCGCATTCTATCTAATCTACTTCGTTCTCACAAAAGGAGCTAGCGTATGTGAAATTCGAATATTGGCATAACGTAACGACAACTCTCAGATGCATTCCTACAAGCACTCAAACAATTCGTGTCTGCAATTTATCCTTTCCCTACCGAACCATCCACTCAGTAATCGTGGAGAATACGTTGATATGTATCTAATTGACACGATCGCACTTAAAACGCTCCTGAGCAATTGCAGGTTTGTGATTTACAATAGAAGACCCTATAAATGCATTTTACATTCAGTGCCTCACTCGATCTGCCTCTTACAGTCATGGTCGCTGAGGAGGACTCGGGATTTTCTCTCAATTCGGTAATCTTCTTTTCGAATCAATTGATAACTGCCATTCATTACAGAGTCTTTACAATCTCACTACATTCACAGACAAGGGCGACTTTCTACACCTGAATTCTACGCCGCCGAGAGTTTTGTTGAAGTAACCTTTTTTGTTTATGTCATTGCAAACATTTCGTTACAGGCAAGACTACCAACGAGTCGGGCCTCTTCTTGTCCCTATGAATATCCGCAAATTCATCGAGTTCTATGACCGGTGAGTAACTTGCTGACGTCGAAATAGAGTTTTTGTCTCTTCATTTCCCGCTTTTTCTTGTCGAGGGTTGGTTAATCATGTTGTTAATAAGTGATGGGTGGTCTGTCTCTTTTATTACACAATACTTTTCCTCTGACTGAAGAGAGAAAAAGCAAAATCAAGAAACGAGAACATGAATTCAATCTTCAGAAGCCGTATCATTCCTTGCCTCAACAAGAATATGAATCGATCAGAGGAAGATAGTAAGCAACAACTGCCTGCTAAGTTTGAGGTAAACAATAAACAATAACAATTAAATAATTAAAATTATTTTGAAGAACAACTTGGCTGACATTCGCGATGCACTGATTGACATGGGAACCATGCCTTATCTCACGGATGGGACGCTTCTTGGTAATCTTTTGACGATTTCTTTCCTTTCGCTGCCTCATGTTTAGCCTCGAAGCAGGGCTGGGCAAAAATTTTACGGTCTCTCGTTTCACAATGCTCTCTCGCCGGTTAGAGACAGCGATAGAGTATTGCGAAATGAGAGATCAGTAAAATTTTTGCCCTGCCCTGCCTCGACAAAATTCTGCAGGTTGGTACCGAGAGTGCTCTATCATCCCTCACACTGTCGATGCGGATTTCGCCGTTTCGAGACATGAATATCGGTAGGACTTGATCAATTGTTTACAAATTCGTCGAAGGTCACTTGAAATTTATTCTTTGAAGGTCAGACATGACCGACCGTCTTAAGACTCTGCCTGGTTACAAGCTGCACCGGCGTTTGGGAAGGGTACGTTTAAGTTTCGGCATTTCGACAAACAAACCTGAATTCCGAAACAGATACACTTGATGAAAAAACTCTAAGACTCCTCATTGGATTTGAAATCTGAGCTTCAGAGATCAAAGTAAATGTTTTTTTAGGATTTCGACTCGCTTGAGTTCACTCTTCAGCCCCAGGCAGGAGGCAGTATTGACATATTCATCGTCTATGATCAAGTATTACTATTTTTAATTATAAATTAAAATATTTATTTTTAATAGGACGAGGATCGCGTTTACACTCATGGTTTGGACTCATCAACGAGAAATAGAGTGAAGTGGATCGTGCCTAGGCAAGTCCAACCCTCCTGGCAACCTACATTCCCTAAGTGAACACTTCTGAGTCCAAATATGTACCACTTATTACTCCATTCCTATCCTTCCGACATCGTGTGTAAAATAATTAATTTCGTTTAATAATGCATTTTAAGACCCAAAGGATTCTGCTCGGGCATTCTCCTTGGCAAGCTATTCTTCGTGCCATGCAACATTGAGGAAACGATCGCGGTGCGATTTAATCTTTGAACTTTCCGTGCTTAACTTCAGTTTGTGAGCCCTAAAATCATTGCATTCAATTCAGTAAAGTTCCCTCAATGACCTTCATTTTTTCTGCAAACTTTTCATAGAGACTCTGATATTGTTCAAACAGAAAATACCACATATTCCAACTATTATGACTTCAGGCAGCCTACGGCATCACTTGGCTTGTCGACCATCCCACTTCGCAGTTCAACTGGATGAAATCGAGTCAGAACGCGGTCGAATACGGTAATTTCACGGAAGAAGAGATGAAGAAGTACCACATCATTTATTGAGTTCAATTTGTGTTAGGATCGTATAAAATAATCCAATAATGCTCGAATTATTCTTCAATTGTTATCGGATAAACATTTATCTACATGGCATGCTCGAAATTATCACAAATCACGATCGATACTTTGATGGGCATTAGGCTTGAATATGTTTCACGCCTGGTTATTCCTGCAACTGATATTCTCTAATATAATTGCTCTTACTATCAGTTTAAGTAATCATTTATCTACGTATCACACTCGGAATAATCACGATCGATACTTTGACCGACAACAAAACGTGAATATATCCCTCGGCTGGATGTCCTGTCGTTTCCAATAGATATAGCAGTACCGACAAGCCAGAGATTCTTGCAGGAACTTGGCAGGGATGGACTGAAATAATTATTATTATCATTATCGTGCTTTTGAGTTTCTCAGAAAATAATGAGATGTGCAGTTTAGCGAGTTATCGATTATCTTAAATAATTCATGACCGATTCTTACAACGCGATCAAGAGTCTTCTCTGATAATTCCGATTGTAGATTGAAATAGACGAAAAAGGTCAGATACGAGGTTAGATAAATATATGTCAAGGGGCAGATGCGAGTGGAACGGGAAATAATCAACCTATTATAAATTATTTTCGAAAAAACTGACGTCATCCTGCCGCACGCGTCGCTTGCGCTGGCGATGAGCGTAGCGAAGGAGCTCTGAAATATTTATTTAATTTTATTAATTTATTTGTATTTAAGTATTAAAAATAATTACAAAACCCACTCGATCGCGCATAGGGCGACAGTGTGACCTCCTCTTCGTCCTCTTCGATCGCATTGGAATCCGTGGCTGAGGGTGTGTATTCTGAAGAAATTATCAATCTTTTCGAATATGAATGCCAACGATCTTCATCATTCCCAACACTTTCTTCACCGGTCAGAGATGTGCTAGTGTCACGAAGGAGCAAGAGCTCCAGCTCACCAGTGTGTTGTCCACATCTAATTGATCTTGACAAAATTCAGTACAAAATGCCACCTATATTCGGAAAACGGGACATATTTCCTTTGCGAGTATGAACGAGATAAGATCATTCTCACCAGTGTACTCCTCATCCAGGGGAGGTGCCGTGAGTGGCTCAACTGGTGGCTCGGACGGTCTCGCAGCCGTTGTAGGTCGAAGGAAGACAGGTGGTGCGTAGGGCGGCTTGCGGTGGATTATCTGCAGTGATGTTTCAATTATAGACTCTCCTAGCGTCTTTCTAGCAAACAAATAATTGAGATCAAAGATCAATCGCAATCTAACCACAGTCGTCGGTCTCTTGATCTCCACTCGTCTCATCGCTGCCGCTTGCGTAGTGGTGCCCAGCTCATTGGAGTCCTCGTGAATGCGAGTGGCCGGCTGGACCTAGTGAGAAATGTACTTGAATTCTGGTCAATGCAGCGCTATAATATTTGAAGCAGCAATATATTTTGATGTTAACTACGGAATCCTTCGTGACAAAGGCAATTCATTAATATTTCTCGTACGAGAAATGAGAGACCAATCAAAATGAGTAATCGTTTACGCTCAAGTACTCGTTTCCGCTATGTTAACTCACCTGGAATACCGGCTCGAATGCCTCCTCGTTGCTCCTTGAGCTCTCTCGAGACCGCGGAACGTCGATGACGAGATGATTCTCATGGGAGTGAGAGTGCGCTGAGGGTCTGCAAAAAATTGCTTTACATGCCATTGAAGCCCCGCCGTTTAGGATTGCTTATGAGCCCGTTCGCATAAGGATCGGGCAAACCCTGAGGGATCTGTCACTCAATAATTCAATTTAGTGACCTCGGATAACCCGGCAGCAACTTCCTTCGTTGCTCTGAAGACACTTGCGCTGGGTTGACGTGGTTGTTGGGGTCAGTGTAGACACCTGGAAAATATATTTTTATTTATTTATCAATTTAAATAAAAACGAACCCGACACGTGCACGACGTCTGGCTTGATCGCGCTTGAGTGATTGGCTTTTCTGGAGTGAAATAATTGGTTCCCAACCAATCTAAATTTTCAGCGACAGGAATTATTGCAATCTTTGTGTATGCCCGTAAAGAGAAATAGTGATCATACCTCGCCAGACTCTGCTCTACAATCATCCTCAATATTTTCCTCCTGAACGCCGTCGTTCCCGCGTTCAACGTGTGGAAGCCGCTGTGGGATCTGGAATTATTTTCAAATTTGCGACGATTTAAGAAAAAAATAGAGCTTAAAAATAGACGTAAGTATAGTACAATAAATGTATCTGTATTAACAAATTCGATGAAACGCGATGTTTCAATAAAAATAATATCATACTTCTCCACCACATCGTTCTTGGCCGCAAGCCGACTGATGCCCGGTGTTTGTTTCGATTCTGCAACCATAATTACACTAAATATTTAAAACTGTTATCCAAAACCTCCACTAGATGATGAGATGACGAACGGCACTGGCGACCAGGCTCGGCGCGTGAAATTTTGCTGAATAAGTTACATTTAATATTATAAATTGTAAAATAATACAGCAATATTTAAACCAATATTCAATAAAAATTAATACCCGTCTTGATGAAGTGCGAAGGGCAACTGTAAGTGGAATGGCGGTGGTTGTTCTAGTCACAGCGTCCGCTTTGCGATGCGAGGCACCTGAAATCCATTATATACAACATTTCATTGTCAGAATGAGGAATTTGACTCTTTATTGTATCTATGAAAGGTCATGACAACTCTAATTGCAACAGGTAGTGAAGATTCAAAGTTAGAAAACGGTAAGGGAATGATAGTACAACACGGTTGCAGGTTCGGTATTTCCGACAAATGTTCTCTAGGCTGTCACTCGCCCACGCTATTTCTTTCACTAACCGCCTGGCATGAGAGGGATTCGCACTCCTGAAAACGATTGTGCAACCATATGGAACAGTACCATAACTCCTTCCGCTCTTCACCCTCTCCTTTCTCGCATTCGTGGGCATCATCTTGTGGATTGGGAGAGATCGATGCCGCTCGTGTGACGCCGTGGTTCTCTGGATTTATTTAAAAAATAAAAAATAAATAAAAATAAAAATAAATTTATATTCAAATTTAATTATATTAATAAATTATCCCTACAATAGCCTGCTCTCCAGAGTGGTCCTCATCGCTAGATGCGAGTGGTGAACGGGGTACTGCAATAATTTATGATATTTATGCAGCATAATCATTTTTTTCAGCATAGCCTGAAGAATTCAGCGGCATTGATAACTTTGCAATTTACAAGCAAAGGACAGTCGATGAATCAACTGAAGAGAACAAAGTTTCACTCACAAGCATACGGCTCCTCCCGCGGCTTATGCCGCAGCACGCGCTTGAGTTTGGCGAAATCTGAAACATTTCGCAATCAGAGCTCTAAGTCTCCCGACCTCCCTGACTTATTCATCGTCTAATAGTCTGTGATACCGTTCCCACGACGCTTTTCAGTGAAACTTACTAGTGAGTTTGAACCGCTTTTCAATCGCTGCGTTCGGTCGATTCTCTGCTCTAGACAACGTCCAGAAATCAGCCAGTATGAAAATGAAGAGCAGCGCCCTCATGACATCCTCTCCTTTTCTATTCTTGAATATAATATTTGCGCGAATTTATTAATCATTAAATGATTAAGAGCAGAAAGTCACAGATACCAAGATATGTATTACGACAGAACCATTAAACAATAAAGGATGAATGTCAAGTTAGAGTAAAATTCCGATGGCAAGATGAGCGAAAGCGAGATTTCCCCTTACCGAAAGTGAAATTACGCGGACAGGCCTGAGGGGCGAATTTCACTGTCCAAAGTCCGGCGTATGATTGACAAGCAAGGCGAAAGGACAAGCAATGGAGGTATAATTACCCTCCCTGACAAGGGGACCTAATCAACCGCCCGGAAGGAGCGGTGGACTTGTCAAATTTTGTCCCTTTTCGGGTTAGACAGTACGAGAGAGCATGGGAAATGGAGAGGGTCAGAGAGCAATCTGGCTTGTTGCTAGAAGTTTTTGCCGCGTCTGGAGAGCACAAAGGGCGGTGCATATAGCAAGTCAGAGCTCAAAACGATTAGCAGGCGTCCGAGACTTTTCCACGTTTATATCTGCCAAGTTTTTGTCCCATCGGGAGCGCACAAAAGGAGTGGAAAACGGTGAAAAAAACATCTGATACGCACAAAGGCTGCTCACGAGATCGAAAAAGTCAGAACGGAAAAGTAGCAATGAGGTGTTCGCTCAGGGTAATGCGGAAGCATCCTTATGTCTGGTTTTTGCTCGTGGGAGCTCCTCCGCGCATCATTTTTGAATTTGTGCAGTGAACCGAAGGCATGGAGCCGCCCTTTCGATGAAAGTACACAGGGAAAGCTACAGTTATTAGAGGAAAAGGGAAAGGCTGTAATCCGACTTTTCAGATTTTACGAAATAATTTAGTACGAAAAAAGGAAGTGAGAAGCGTAATATAAACGTAGCCGCCAAGCCGTAAGATGAACTCCCTCCTCACATGAGGAAAACACTTAGGTAACCCCTCGGACCCGTCAGGACCTGTTTGCTCATGCAACTTATCAAGTATTATGGGTATTCACGCCACACCCTTAGCGCTCTTTATCCCCAGTGAGTTATGTCGAGGGCTATGTGTAAATGTTGCTGAATATTTGGAGCATATAAAAATAACACTTCTTTTTGGCTAAACGCAGCAATCTGAACAATTTGTGGATACACGAATAATATTTATTCAAAACATAAAAAAAATCACAGTTCAACAATATATCTGAGGTAGAGATGCGAGTAAGGACTGAGTTAGTATGTACAAGTTGAGAACTATTTTTGGCTAATTATATAAACATAAATAACGGTTATCCAGTGAATATTTCGTCCATCAATGGCGCCATTCGCTTGCTTTTCAAGCCGAGTGCACAGATCAGAACATGGATGTCCTGAAATTATTATTCAATGAATGCGTATAGTATGGTGCTTGGGGTTCTAGGGTTGCAGGTTTGATATAGGGATTCCCGGAAAGGTCTGAATTGCCAATGAAACTCGTTCGCTCCATTTGTTGTCTCGGAATGTCTGACGGGAGAAAGCTCAGTATTCCCGAAACACTAGTTCGTATGAGAATTTTGTAAACGGGAGACAACTGTATTGTCAAAGAACATATTGCCAAAAAGTTCTCATACGACCTAGCGTCCATGAGAAGCCATAACTCTATTTTCACTTATTTCTCACCTTGTTTCTCTTGGCGAGCCGCGTCAACCAGTCAACGTGCGACATAATTTCAGTGTACGTAGATGGGCCCTGAGAATATCATGATTATTAATTATCCTAAGATTCTCCTCAAAACTCACATCAAGAATTCCCCTCTTCGACATCACGTAAGACATGAGTGATTTGGCATATTTATCTCGCTGCTCTTGCATTATTTCCCGACTTTCTGACGTGAGATCTTCGATGGCTGAAACGAAAATCAATTAGGATAATCCCGCCAAAAATCAAATTTTATATCTCCAATCAAGGCCGCATTCATCCAATTATCACATTTTAAATGCTCTTGCAATGTTCAGATCAGCCCTCTTGGCAATCGGCTATTTCTGGAAGTCTACTTAGCTATCATTTTGGTCATTATTTATTATTTTTTAAATGGTTTTTAATGTTGAAACGTACCCGGATTGCATGCTATGATCGCCTTGATCAGCACGTATTCCTTCTTGTCCAGATTCAGCGCCTTCACCCGTTGCACCGTTTCATAGTGCATTTCGAGGTCGTGTTTGGCTTCTCCTTTGTCGGCCCATCTGAAAATGAAAATATAACTCCATCTCTTACATTTTAATAACATCCTGGCCATCACTATATTTTTGTCACTTTGGGGTCTTTGAAGTACACCCATTCAGCTGTGATTCAAACCAGGGATATAATTTTGATCTCCGGTTTCAAATGAAAATGTAGTTTGTTTGATCGATTGCCAATTTGTTCAAGCATTCATCACACTCCTATCTCCATAGGCATTTGACATTTTTATGCTTCCTTCACCCAACAAAAGCATGCTTCACACACTATCATCACTCACTCTAGGATCTGTCCAGCGTGCGGAATGAGGCCATCCGGATGCATCGTTACGTCGCTTTTGTACTCGAACGCGTAGAAAGAGTTGGTGATATAGACGGTCATCAGAGTAACGTTCTTGGCTAGGGCTCGCTGAAATTTAACACTTTTTGATGGAATATTATCGAATAACCCACTCTAATTCATCTTTGTCTAGATACCCTCGTAAAGTGAAAATTCTCTTCTCTAAGAGTAACCACTTGGCTAGAATTGCACCGAATAGTCTTGCTTGTCATAAAATGGCCCAACGATTTAACTCAGCTCTTCTCGATTACCATTGTTACTTAGAGAATCGAATTGTGACCACCTCGAATTCCAAAGCATTCTACAAGTTTTGTAGCGGTAAGCTTAAGGCTCCTAAATCCACACCCTCTGCTATTATAGATTCAAGTGGAACCACTCTATTGACTAATAGCGAAAAATGTATTGCTTTCTCCGAGTTTTTCTGTTCTGCCTTTTCATATCCACAGCATTCCCCCCTTCCCCTTCTTCCCACCCCCTCCAAAATTTTCGACATTCCCTTTGTTACCCCAGTTGACATATTGTGTGCTTTCCGCAGCCTTGCTCCCAAAGTTAACGTTACTCCTGATAACATCCCAAGCATTCCCCTTCATTTCATCGGCATTTCATATAGTGAACGCTTGCGTGATCTTAAATTTACCACTCTAGAACAACGTAGATTTGTCTCCGATATTGTGTTTCTCCACTCGATTATCAGTAAGAGATACTTACTCGACATTTCCTCTCTTCTCATTCCTGCACCTCTCAACCGTACTCTCAGGAATGGACATTCCCTTAGAATAACATTACCTTTCATTCCTCCTAACTCTCAGACAACCCTGGCTTCTAGAACTATTTCTATCTGGAATTCTTTAGCCCCCGAATCTGTTGCCCTCTCACATGATTCCTTCCGCAAGTTCGTTTCCTTGTCTCTAAGCACTCTTTTCCCTACGTCCGTAATTCAAAAGTGGCTTGATCTTTGATCTCCACCCATCGCCCAACCACCACTTTCCCTCTTATACCCTTGCTGCACCCCCCCCCACCCCCAACCGATTCGACTACATCGACGGACCTCCGTTCCTATGTACACTCATTATGCCGATTCTCTCATGATGCAATTATCGTAACGGAATAAACATTGAATTGAATTGAATTGAATTGAATTAATTATAGAGAAAAAAAAAGAAAAATGTGTGTTTGTTAGTGTTAGATATTAGCCATAATCTCAAATGTCGATATCTAATGGAAATATAAATAAATTGTGTAATTTCTAAGTGTTACCTTATCATTTTCGGGCAGTTTGTGGAAGAAGTCGAACGTTTTCAGGTATTCAATCGCGTGGACCTGGAAGAGCATCCGTGGATCCGCAGAAAAAAACACAAAAATCACAAAAACAGAGCTTGCAAGTCTAAGAAAAATGAACCGGCACTAACCAAGTCGACAAAGGGCCACATCTTGTGCGGCTCACACTGTTTGTGTTCGTGATCGTGGTGCTTTTTGTGATCTGGCGGTGGCCCAAACGGAATTCTATCGCGAATGCGCACCTAGATTGATAAATTTTTGATTTGATTGATATTTTTTTTCAAAATAATTTCTTTATACCTCCAAAGGGATGAACTTCCACGGCGGCCTATTGTGCGGTTTGGTGCGCGGTGGAGCGACCTGAATAGATCACATGAGAATTTATATATCTCTCTCAATATCTCTCAACTCTCGCGTCTCTGACTGACGAGCAAAAACGAGGAGACGATCAAGAGACGATTTTTCGGTCAAATTATAAATGACAATTCCTCCGACGAAAACATTGAAGAGTCTATTGATACCGCATAATACTCACTCCGAAATCGTATCCCAGCATGGAATGACCTTGCAGAGCATTATTCAGCGTCATGCCCTCTCCCTGCCTCGGGTTGTGATTGGATTTTCTGCAATTTGAGACCCTTTTTCATACCTTTGTTAGCAGCATGAGCCGAAAAATCTAATCTATATAATATACTGTAACATACCGTATCCTGTCCACAGCGAACTCCAGATGCATCAATTCATCGATCAACCGGTCCATCGAGCTCTCCATCACTTGCGGAGCGATGAAGATCTGTATTTTCTCTTATTCATCTATTACAAAAATGTACTTCAGCATCCTTCAGCATACTTTCTAGTAGGAACGATACTCTAAACGTGGCAGGTTTAGCTCCCTCTCCCCTAGCTCTTCCCTAGTTGCGAGCCAGAGAGCATGCGGAATGAAGAGAGCGCTTCCGATCTCAAGGGCATGGAGCGTAGGGGGGAGCTAAACCTACCACGTTTAGAGTATCGTTTAGCCAACCCTACTTTCTAGCATGATTAAACACGCAGGTGCAATAATAATAAAATTTTCAAAATTTGCCAGAAAAGAATTCTACTCCGAACCTTGAATGATCCATTGCTCGTCGAGGGCTGGTCCGGGTGCATTACTTGCAGTTGTTGTTGCTCAGGCAGCATCTTGCGCTTGCTGAGAATGTCCCGCACGACCGTGTTGCCTTCTGCAAAAAATTGTTTTATCATTTACATGTATGCTGTAAGCATTAAGTAAGCTCAAATTATTTCGTCAGAGGTAACAAAGCTCTAGAATGTTATAAAATCAAACCTGGATTCGTCTCGGACAGTATCGCCAAAGGGTTCATGCCGGCCTCGACGCAACGATCGAAGCGACACTTGCGACACTTTACGCGGATTTCTGCAAAGTTATTTTTGAATGACAGGAATTTATGCCATTGACTGATCCTTTCAATAATAGTCGTAAATGTATTTAGGATTTTGCGTCAATTTCGAAAATATATTTGTGCTCACCCTTATCCATATTATTCTTGCACTCTCCGTTCTTCTTGCATGCAAATTGTCTCTGACCAAGGACAGCGCGACGGAAGAAGGTTTTGCAGCCGTTGCAGGAGGGGACCTTAAGTAATTTATTCAAATAATTTAGTAATTTTGCTAGATTCATTGTTTTATGAATATGCCATAGGTATAGAGGATGCTGCACCCATTGCAGGTGGATACGTCAAATATTGGGGATGAATAGTAATGGTTTTGATTCATTTTCCTAAATAAAAGATTCGCATTATGGGAAATTTTCTTTTCAAAATAATTGGCATGCGATGTATTTTCATGTACTATTGCTTTTTTCATTTTATGGGTCTCATAATTAAAAAAAGCAGCTGCGATGTGTGTTTCGCTGGTCGAGGACAATTTCAGCATCCAACCATCTAATTTTATATTTTTTTAAAATTGTGAACGGATTTCCGAAATTGAAAAGCAATAAATTTTCAGCAACCATTACCTCATAATGGTATCCCGTCGCCACATCTCCACACACTTCGCACACATCCGGACATACGTTCTTAGGGAGGACATCTTTAGGGCCGGGAGGGAAGAGGATCTTCCAGTGCTGCAAAATCATAAATGCCATGGAAAAAAAGGAAGAGAGTGAAGGTGAGAATGTGGACTAAGAAGCAAATTTGTACCTCGCAATGCTCCAGGGGTTCCTGCTTGGGCACGGCTGATGGCACGGTGACTACAGAAGGTTGAGGGATACCCATCGGAGGTGAGGAGGCTGAGGTCGACGATGACTGAGGAGACGAAGAATCATCGAAGAAGGTCGAGGTGGAGTTCTGCAGTCATCTTCATCAACTTTGGCCGAGGGAGAGGTCCTACTGGCAAGCCTATTTTAACAGTGACCGAAAACTCTCTACTGAAATGATCGAGAATGATCCTCATCAAGTTTGGTGGGCAGTTTTGAACCGTGATTAAAATTTTCGGGAAATTCTTTGGGAGCAAGCCTTTTCTGACCGGAAACTCACATGCCGCCCTAAGAAGATAATCGATTGTTTCATGATGATAACAATCAGTAAGGACAATTTTGGTCACAACCGTATTCTAATTTCCGGATTCCCTATCCGGCCCGAGAAATAAAATAACGAACCGGAAACTGGTTGTGCTGCGGAGATGTGGCGGCGGATGAGGAGGAATTCGAAGATGATGAGCTGAATTTTATTTTTCATGATGTAATTATTTTTGAGAATGACGAAATGAGCTCTGCTACTAATGGCTACTATCAAATCATAACGAAATGATTCGCTAAAAAGAGGAAATCTAAAAACTGACTGTTTCCTATACATCTCCGTCGTGTCTCCGGATATTGACTGATTGCCGTTGAGTAGAAATTCGTAGTGTTCGAGCATCACTGAAATTTTTACACATTTGAAACATTAATTATCCATTAATTAGGACGCAAGCGCTCAACGAATACAGGAAACGTTTGGAAGCGAAATTTCGACACCTAAATATCAGTAAAGTGACATTAACTAGTCATTAACTAGACAAGAGCAAACGAGGAAACGAAATGGAGAAATGTCAGGGTCGAATCAAAAGAGCGGCGAGTGATCAAGAGGAAGTATCCGTGAGCAACGCTTTAGTTTCAGTTAGAGCGATGCTAGAGAGCACGCGAAATTGAGAAAGTCGGAGAAATTCTGCCTACTTTGATGTTACAGCTTGGTTAATCCACAAAAAAAAGAGCGCAGGGAGGCTCTCCATTCATAAATCGCCCCCACAAACAGATTTCAGCACGGATTACGGTCGATTTTGCGCGTAGCCGCGATTTGGTTTTCTGGGTGCTGGCTCAAAATGATATGTTTTCAACCACGAAATAGCGCCCATTTTCGGTCTGGAATTGGTTCAACGGACGTGATTTCGGGGGGGGGGGGGGGAGCAATAACAATGGATGATTCCGGGATAGCAGTGACTTGGTTTTGGCACGGAACCCCGATCGATTCCTGTTGCTGAACTAGTGTTTCCGCGCTAGTGGTTTCTCACGCAAACTCTCGCCAATTTTCGCTCGCATAAACTATACGTGCGAGTGAACGGAGCAATAACAATGGATTATTTCGGCAGAGTGGGGGAGCGCATGAGTCATGCGGGAGTACGCGCAAAATCGATCGCAAACTGAGCCGGCAAAGTGTAACTTTCCCTCTCCTTGCAAGGCTGTTTGTCACGATAAATCACGCGCCTTCGCGTAAAGATCACAATGAAGTGTGGTGTTTCGCCTTTGGATATTATCAGTATTGGACTGGAAAATGCTGACATAAAAACGCGAGAAACCAGGGAAAAACGGCGAAAAGACACGTGAAAGCTCTGACTCGCTTCTACCCCTTCTTTTCTTTTCATTCCTCGCTCCCTCCTCACTCTCCACTCTGTTCAGTCTCTCGCAACGGCACCACATCAGGGAAAGACAAACAAAGCGGGAGGAGAGGCAATCTGACTTTGTTGTGACCTTGCACTAGGAACGGGAAAATTGAGAAAAAAAGGATTTTCGAAAATATTCGAAAAAAAATGTGAAATCAGTCTTTCGCAACACCAGAGATCGGAGAGTTGATAGGGTTTGCGGCGGCGGACAGTAAATTGCCTTCAAGCGCCCCGCCCAAAGCCAAGCGATCGCCGAATTGGAGTTCACAATAGTTGTCTATGCATTTGAGTTCGAAAAATGGGTAATTGTCTCTTTATTTAACAGGATTTCTCACCGGTTAGAGACGCAAGGGCGTATGTGAAGCGAAAAGACGATTATCCGCTTGCGAAGAAAGTACAAATGAAGAGACCATCCCTATGTTTACGCTGAATTAGCCGTTGAACTTCCTCTTAACTCTCCCACTTTCCCTTGCTCTCGAGGGTTGAGTGGTCCCTAGCTGATCTCGCGGCTCGGACAAACAGGCAAAACGGTGTAAACTAGGCACAACTACGACTATGCACGAATCGTGAGGGAAATCAGCTCTCTAGTAGGGAAATAGAGGAAAGCACAAGTATGCATTAATTGAACTGAAGGGCTGTCGGATACTACGCTTGACATGTAAAGGAGTGCTTCCATTTCAAGCGACTTTACAGTCGTACGACGGACTAAAATATGCTTTCTAATACTTTCTAGGGTATGATATCATCCTCGACCGGAGGCGCAATCATGAACGATATAGATACAGCTGAAACCGTAAAATGTGCACGAATCGTGAGGGAAATCAGCTCTTGGAGTTGCGCCAAGCACAGTTGTGCACTATTTGAACTGGGTGGGCGCGGAAAGCGTCATAGCTACTCAGTGTGAACTAGCGGAAAAGAATCCGAACAACGATGTAAATCCCGGGATGGATGGAGGTTTGCGTAGCGACAGATGACGTCCTGGGGTGTGCACGAGTGATCTTATACCCAGCAAGCACCCAGTTGAGCCCACGGGCAGACCAGCGCTTGTCATAGCGAAGTATGTTAGGCCAGAGAGCCGAGAAATAACGCGAAATGAAGAGTCGATCGCATTTCGAACTCATCATTGCATATATTACCGTTCTAACAACAAAACAAAGAACTGCATGAGGGTGGAATAATGCGGGGATGTAATTGGGAAATGGTGAATCATCAGCTATTCTCTACTTTTTTTCTCCAGATTTTATCGCATAGTAATCCCTCCCTATCGCCCTCATTCCCTACCCTTCCACGCTCAGGGCTGTGGTTGCCAGGACCAAAAAACAAATATTTTCCAATCACAACCTACACAATTTGATCAAGAGGGAGGCAACCCGAACTTTAGACACGAAATCCCGCTGCAGCCCACTGCTAGAAATCCGTACATCTAAAAGTCTGCTAACGCATCACCCCTTGTCTACCCTGATTTGAAATTCAGTCGATGAGCTCTGACCGGTAGCTAGGCACCACTATGCTTGGTTTCGCTGATGAAAGGGAAGTTGTGGGAAAGGTACTGGGAAAGAAAATATTTCTTCTCGGAAGCGCGCTAGTTGTGAATAGTTGCGAAAGTAAGCCAAGAGCGATTTAGCCGGTGTTTAGCGCTTGCTCCAAATCCCCGAGGAAAAAGGAGCAGAAATGAAACATGCAAGAGCATTGAGTGCGCCTAATTCTCGGTGGCTAATGCTCTATTTGTTGTGTAGCTGACAGGAATGCCTTTTGTGATTCGGATGTTGCCATACTGACTATTGAGACACGGGTTCACGAAGTGTTTACGACAAATTACGCGTCCGCAAATGGAGACCATATCTAATCGAAAACTGCAAAAAATGGAGCCACACCCTTGCATCATGTAAGAATCATGTCTTTCCGAGGACAAATTCTCCTGCGGTTTGTAGTCTTCTCTTAGGATGTCGCCACTAAATGACGTCGCTATACGAATTGATAAGCCTCTGCAGGCTGGGACTTCGTCTCTTCATTTGGCGTACAATTTTGCCGGGTGGAGTCGAGATATAGAAGGGGAAATTCAGAGACGGCGACTCGCTTTGGTGATAATCCTCCTGATACGCGTGGTCGTACAGAGATCATTGATAATTTCGACCAGCGCACGTTTACAAGGGGCTATTATTGGATACAGTATAGCGAAGAGGCTGCATGGGGAGGAAGTGAATAGCGATAATGATGAATAGTAGGGGGTGCAAAATTCGTTTCCTCATTGCTCATGCTTTCACTGTGTCGAGATAGTTTGCGGTATGAGAATATGATTTTTTTCAAAATGGGATACCTACTGAATATTTGGTTGATCAAGAAATTGGACTCAATCATGTGCGAAATTCATTTCTCAAAATCTGAGTCAACTAGCAACTTAAAGGAACTGAGGCATCACACGCGACTCGGCGTTTCATGCGTTTGCACAAAACGATGACTCAAAAGGAAATAGCAGATGTAACCCGAGACACAGACACATTTCAATCCACCAGCCTACGGCGTAGTTTAGAAGAGGAAAAAGGAAGTGAAAGGCGATTGGGAGGAGGAACCAACGTGGCACCATTGCTCACTTTTCTCTTCGCTCTGCTAAAGCCCGTCGATCAGACCGTCGGAGCAGTCTCCTCGCTCTCCATGCTCTCGAGCGGTCAGAGAAGTTGACAGACCACGTCGAACAGAGAAACGCCCAAAGATCTGGGCGATAGTTCAGCGAAACAAGCGCCCTTTCGCATTCTCGTCTCTCCAATTTTCCCGGTGTCCCTAGCCCGTACGGGTGCTTAGAGACACTCGGTGGTACACATCTACGGGGGAGGGACCATGGGGTTCACTTGGAGAAAGTGGAGTGAGGACAGATGGGCCAATTGAATCAGCTTGGAGCTCGAGGGCGTTGGTTCTTTATTTGTAATCAGTTAGGACACTAGGAGTAAGAGTGAATCCAACCGGCCTCGAATATTGTAAAAAGTAAGGATTCTATGACACTCAATTAGTCTACATCCGAATGTCACATGGAAGTACATAAATGAAAATAAAGAAAGAAACCGAAACGTTCTAAAAGAATAGGATCGAAAAGTAACGGATCTACGGATCCTATAAAAATGAACCCGATCAGGGGACGGCTGCTCTAGAAAGATTGATCTCGCTCAAACATCTCTCTCAGTGACCTTTGATGGTCAAAAAAGATAATGAATGTCTGCAAAGTGGCTCTCTTAATTTTCTATGCTATCTCATCTGTATAATCCACAATAGAGCATTGCGAAATGAGAGGGTTTAACAAATAAGGTGCTCCTTCAAGTGGAATGCACCGTAGTTGCTCGGTTCTTAGATGTATCGGGCAAGTCGGGGGAGATTCAATCTCAGTAAACCGTCTAGACTTCATTGTCGTTCATTGTTGTAGAATAGTTTTCATTCCACGCGTAGCTGACCTTTGAGTACCGTTAGAGGCTTGTGATCTACCTTGCCTTCTCCCCGTGCCTCCTCCCGGGGAATCGATAGCTCGCTAAGCAGCACATCTCCTTGGCTGAGCATTTTAAATGCACGATAGCAGGTGCGATTGCAAATTGGAGCCCGAGATCTTTCACCTCTTTTTTGCGTAAAAATCTGCAAATTACCGAACAACAAGTGTTAGTAACCCTCTAGTTTATGGTTACTAACTTATGGGTTGTTTTCTCACGTTTGTTCGATATGTGATGCGTTCGACTGCGCACTATTGTCGGACATTTTTGAATCATCAGCAGGGAGAACACGCTTGAAACAAATTGATCTGTATTAAAATCTGTTCAGTGAAATTGATTCATCAACGCTTCGTACAATATGAAATTAAGGGCATCCCGGATATGTTAAGTGCTGCTTCTTTGAGCAACTGAATTGGCAAATATTTAGCCGAGATATTTGCAGGATAAGATTATTCCGAATGGACAAAGAAGAAATAGACACCGCAAAGGAATGTGCTCTTCATTGGTAATCAAGATGTTTTCATTGGCTGAGATATCGCCAAAATCAAGGTCGCCGGCTGCATTTTTTCCACAGATATAAACAGTAACAGTGATCACTGAAATGGGACTAGAATTCCTTAACATCAAAAAAGGGCATTGAGTGTCATTAAATGTCTAAATGTGATCTATCAACTCCTCTTCTGCTCTCAGCATTGGCAGTACTAAGGTGACCATAAAGTATCTACTGATTCGACAAGAATCATCCTGTTTAAAGAACTTAAATTGTTGGATTCTAGTTTTTCAGAATATGACGTATCTTTGAATTTGAAAACGCTTCAGTGAGCAATGAATCTCTTCAGAATGTTAGTCATCATTTGTACTGGGTTCATCATCAATGACCATTTTCATTTCTTTGTTAGGCAGCAAACTGGGAGAGCTCGCACGCTTATGATCATCGTTCCATCGTCGAAAGCTCGTTGAAACACATTAATCAATAATTTAGATATGATTATCTAACATCCGGCCCCGGTGAGTCAAACGACCTACCTATTGTAAAGATCTATTGACGTGGATAACCTCATCCTCCTCTCACCACAACCGTCTGACTGCATAAGGATATTCTCCCATTGATCACTAGTAGTATACTTCAGTTAGAAAAACGATTATGGTCGACATGATGCTTAGTGATCAGTTTGTTTCGACCATAATCGCTTTTCTAACTGAAGCATACTACTATCACTTTCGTTTGACGACTTTCACTCTTTCCTTTGTTCGACGGCAATCTGTGTGGGAGCTAGCACGCTTGTCCTGTGTCACGCTACTGAATAAACATGCAAATTCTGCGAATCGACCAACTTTTTTGAAAACGAAATTCGGCCAAAGTGTTAGTTCCCACTAATTAACGCCCAACAGGCGACCACTTAGAAAGGCGTCAAAGTCGAATGCGAAAGTAACGATCTTGAAAGTGGAGAGGCACATCCGATAACAGTGTGATCAACAATGGTAAAGTGTCAATAGAAAGGATCGCCTCGCCAACTCTTATGATCTGTATATGATATGGAAACGATAGTGAAAACAATCTTGAAGAGACGATGATCTGGGAATTCCTGTGTATCCTAGACAGACAAAGGGAGTGGCAACCCCACAGTGATCGATCATTCTACGACAACCACACTCGCGTTCTTAGCGTTCTTAGGTTCTTAGGTTGGCCTAAGATCTTTTTCTATCTTGTTCCTTAGTTCTTGGTCTAATCTAATCGCACGAGATGTGTTCTTAATGCTATTGTAATCAATTGGCCATCGCAGATAACATTTGACTGAATTCTAAAACGCCCTTTTTGCTGTGATAGTCGTATCAATTCCAATGACGTTGCCGGCGCACTATCTAACAAGGAAATGCCTACCATTATGCGAAAATGAGTGTACACCGGATTTTGCGCGCGGTGACTAACAGAGCCCGAAATATGAGCCGTCGTCTCTTCATTTCGCACACTCTCGCACCTGCTCGTGTGTGGAAAAAGTGTGAGGAGCGAAGAGACGGCGGCTGCTGCTCCAGTGACACTTAACGATGGGGTTTCCTTCTTGCACTGATATGATAAATTCCGATCAAGTGATTGTTGCTCGGGCAACATTTCGCGCAGCTACTTAACGAGCGGTTTCAGCACCTTAGTCAGAGGGAAGCGCCACTTCATTAGCAGCGAACGTCAAGGAATTTAGATTCACCCTTATTCCGTAATTCCATTTAAAATGTATTTCGAAAATAATTGAGTAATTGTTTTATAATTTGATTAAATTTGCAATTGAAATTGTAATTGAAATTGAAATCAATATTATTTATCTCCCCTCATTCTCCCTTATTCGTCACTCGCCGAGTGGTTGCCTCGCCTCTCGCTCGTCTGTAAATGCTGACCTGACCTACTCGCGTACTCGGTAACGGATATTTTTCACATTTTTATTCTTCCTTGACCTTTTGAGCACCCCACCTACCCTTTCCCATGATCGTTTTCCATTATCGTGCGTTCAAAAAGATCAAACCCAATATATAAATTTCCCGGGAAGAGGGGAGGAGACAAGACAAGGCACTTCCTCCTTTCCTCTTCCTCCCTCCTCTCGCGCGAACGTTCGTCAAAGGTCAGATACGCGCGGAACGGAAAATATAATCTCACGATATTTCATGTAATGGAGTGGTTTTATGATGAGGGCTGTTCGAATGAAGTATGTGTTTTGTCATTTCGCTTTCGTCCCTCAGACCAGTAAGCGAGTGCGGATTCTTCACTCGGGCAGTCCAAATCGTGTCCAAATTTGCTGTCTCACTATTCCCCGTATTCTATGATAGGTTTGAGTGAAGAGATATCACGTAGAATAGAGAGACGGGTTCTTCACACAGCCAGCTCCATTTCAAATCATCATCACTATTTATTGGGCACAGTTCACGAACAATGCATGAATCGAGCATGATTTCGACGGGCGTTCGATATCATTTACTAGAAACTAGAGATCCGTGAGATCATCTCCTTTGTCAAGGTAGTGTACAACTACTATAAAAGGTTTCTGATTTGATTACGCCAAGCTTATAACCTATCCCATCTTCAAAATAGCCTACCAGTAATAGAAAACAAGCATGATTCACTCTATCAACTTTGCATCTTCTACCCCTCTCTCCTAGATTCGTCAGAATCTCGAGATATTTTGCATCATCCACCATCTACTCGCAACGCTGATCGAGCCAGTAATAGAAATAGCCCAACTTCGCTGATCATGAATCCACGTCACCCACTAGACTCCAGGTCCATATCAGACCCCGCGCGGATCCTTTGATCACCCTAATTAGTAATCATCGCCGACCATTTACCGTCCGAAAACGTGCCGACGCTAGTTGTTTTGACGCAATTGACACCAATTTCCTGCAATTCTCCCCTCTCTTCACTCGGCGAACGATGTTCCTGGGGTATTTCTACCCGGGGAATCCCGTCCCAAATGTGGCAGTCGACTCTGATGTTTTTGTTCCGGCAGTATTCTAAAATACTCACCTATTCCGTAGAATCTAAGGCACTTTTCTTGTCGATCCCCCGTTTGAAAGTCGAAAGTGAAACACGTTTGAGAGGTCGTTCACAGATGCAATGTAGTAAGTGAAAAGTTTCGCTCGTCTTTTGATTTTCTGCCCCCGGGATGATCTTGAAGTCACGTTTTGGAACACCTTATCGCTTCAGAGCATAGCAAAAATTTGCCTGAGTGCTAGCGCTAATTCCTGAACCTCCTCCAAATTTCTCCCTCCCCCCCCCCCGCTTTTCTTCCATTCTCGATGATCTGATCAGGCGCAGTTACGATACGGAGGAGCCATTATGCAATCTCTTTGGCACTTCTGCACCACTGTTTCATCTTCGTTGTATCCATTGATTCGATGCTCAACCATAACGATTTTTTTTCAAATAATGATATCGTTTGCAGGCACAAACCTTACCACACCACCAATGGGCTACGCGGACCTCTCCTCATCGCGGCAGGGCCTGCTGTGCGCCGCGCTACTTGGACTCGGCCAACTGTGCATGTACACTGGTGAGCCGGATTTTACTTGCCGGTCCTGGATTTCTAAATCGCGGATTAAGGTTTGGAGGCCTGTTTCCCGGCTTGAACTAATTCGCGGAGCGGTGTAATGGTGAAAACCTTGTGACCAAAGTGCCGGGGCACAGTGTGATAAATTATAGTGATCAATGGTGGAACAAGATCAAAAAGAAATCAAGTGATTGGATAGACCGGAATGATTAGTAATATTTTGACCGCGCTGTGTTTTTAGATTCAGGTTTTCACTTCTAATGCGCAATTGCAAAGATAATATTTACAGAATATGTGAACTATTATTATCATAATTAATTTCCTCTCGCCAAGGCTCTTTAAACAAAAAATGGTAGCGACTAGATCACGCGGAAAAAAGTAGGTCCGAAGAAGGTATTAGGCCTTCCTTACTGAATTTGTAATTACTGGCCTATTAGTGATCTCCTGGAGGTCGCAAGTGTCTAGATGAACGGAATAATTTTAACTTTACCTATAATTTGGTAATTTATTTCAGGTTTCGACTCGCAATCGTTCATTGTCGAGTCGGTGATGCACTCCGTTTCAACGAGAGATAGGAGCAAGATGGACGAGCACTCGGGATATACGGGGTAATGGCATTATTGAAGGACCAAAAGGTCAAGTTCGACGAATGGTTGCGTGATAATGACGCAATCGCGATATGTCAGCCTGATTTCTGGTGCCTAGTGTTCTTCAAATGTCGTAAAAAAGTGATGCGATACTCAGCCACTTTCCAGTTAAGGCTTGTTACTGAATTAACTTCATAAACATAGTGCATCTCAAGATGTCATTTAACGTATCTAATAATCTGTTCCAGACAAGCGATCACCTACTGCATGTTCACCATCAGCAACATCTTCGCGCCGTGGATCATGAAGAGGATCGGGTCGAGGGTGAGAAAAATATTACGCTAAAATCAAGTATTGTCGGTCAATAAACCATCCTCGGGGCATTTGGTTCATCAAAGAATTTCTTTCTCAATGCCAAATTTAAAAACACTTTGTGAAGAAGTATATTTTTCCGCTTGATCACTGGGATCGGTGTGTGTGAGTAGAAGTATGCGGATTCTTCAACCAAACTGACCTAAAAATTATCACTTTTCAGTACACACTCACGATCGGCTCACTCATGTTCACCCTCTACTTCTGCTCCTTTTTCTACGTGCACAAGATCGCGTTCTACGTGACGAGCGCCTGCATGGGATTCGGGTTCGCGAGTGAGTTTCAAATACTCTATATTCAAAACCATAGCCTGACGTTCATGAATACCACGGTATATTGCTCCATAAATGACAGCATCGTCGATGCAACTGATCAGATCTATCTATAGTTAGATTGGTGCGCTTAGAATTGGGCTAGGTTAGGTACTGTCGCAAGATCGCGTTCTACATGACGAGTGCTTGTATGGGATTCGGGTTCGCGAGTGAGTTATTATGACTTATTATGGACTTATTATTAGTTATTATGGCCGCGCAAGCGGCGCGCGACCACGAATGAGAGGGATAATAGGATTAAAATCTCCGAGATTTGTCGCCGAAAAAATATCGAATTCCCCTATTTGTAATAGATCATCTTTGGGTAGAGTAAAGCATAAGATGCAGCAATACTGGTATTGTAAGATGAAGTTTTGCCTAGATACTCGCCGAGAAACATACTTTTAAAATCATAATCTATTCAGTGTTTTACATGGGCGAGGGCGGCTACTTGACGGAGCACTCGACTAAGAGGACGATCGACCGGAACTCGGCGCTGTCCTGGGCCATCGGCACTGTTTGGTGAGTTCAAAGTCTTGTTTACTACGTTTTTTAATTAGTCCGGACATAACGTAATTCCGCACACTAAATGAGTTTATATTAGATTTATACGCATTGTTTATATACTTTTAAATCATTTTGCATTACTGACAGCTGAATACTACTGTGAGAAAGTATTCAATACTATTTTGGAGCAATCTATTAAAACGAAGTGAAACGTGTTTGGTGTGGTTGGGCGCCATTTCCGTTAGTCGTCAATTTCCCCATACGCGCGTACAATTTATTTGTCAAGTTTTGTGGAAAACGTAATAGAAGCAGCAGGTTCAGAAAAGGGGAGTTCTCAGTGAGGGATAGAGTAGAACTCAGAGTACTATAATACACAAATAGCCACCAATAATACATATAGAATCTAGATATAAAAATCAATTATTTTGCAGCATGATCGTGGGCGGTGTTCTCATGCTGTTCATCCTCAAGCCGGTCGACCCGGCAGTGGCTGCAGCTGCAGGTAGCGCATTTATAATTTTTTCATTGCATTGGCCTTTCAACATAAAGGTGCATCAAATCAACAATGTTTCGAATCTCAATTCGAAATGAGGAAAGATAAATTACACCTGCTAATGAAAGGACTCGTCCGAATTACAGTTATGCAAACATTTCGTGGTCGATCAGCAATCCCATCTCAATTTGCCTTTGCAGCCGCAGCAGCCAACACAACCTCGTCGACCACTGCAGCGCCTGAGGTCGGCTCACACGGTGTGCAGCAGGACTTCAGCGATAAGCAGATACGGTGGGCATGTCCCTTATTTGTGTACCATATTTCGTCGGTCAGAGATGAACAAGTGATCAGGCGAAGCGGATGGATCATATTTTGAATAAATGGAAACAAGAAATTTAAAAAAAAATAGAGGATAGAATAAATAACGAAATCCCCTCTTCAGAATCATGTACGGCGCCTTTGCCGGCATCGCGCTCGTCTCTAACGTCGTCTTCTTCTTCCTACCTTCTAAGGTTCTTCATTTTAATTTGCAATTCAGCGTTCAATCTGCCCTTTGAAACTGTTCTTGAGGATATCATTGTGCACGTGGTAGGGCATTTAGTAGTATGATTTGTTGCAATTTTTTTAAATTAATTAATTATTTAAATAATTAAATATTTAGATCGATCCGCGAAGTCTCGCTGCTACCGGCGGCCAGGAGCTGAGCTTCGTCAAGCAATTGAGTGAGCAAAGCGAATTTGGGAGAGAAAATTCGGCACTAGATCATATGAGAACCTACTGGATGTGACCAGAAAATTTCGTTTTCTTTCGTAATTCGATCGTTTTCATCCGAGATAAGGCCTAAAAATCTCTAACACCGATAGCCAATAACCCCAAAGTACAATATTAGAAGGAAAAGGCTGGCACACGAACTCCGTCATAACACAGTGTCGTGAGATTATTTTCCATTCCACGAGTAGCTGTCTGTTGACGCACGTTCGTAGGGTATCACCCCTCGATTGCACTTCTTACGAGCACATTTTGTTTGCTGAGCATTTCAAACGCATGATATGCAGTGTTTGGGGGCTGACATTTCGACACTTCTTTGATTTATAGCCCAAGAATATTCTGCGAATAAAATATGATCCAAAATTCGAAGATGTGTCGATATTTCACTATTTTTGCAACGTGTGTAACGTTTCACGTACTCTCTTATCGGTAAGAGTGGCAAGAGAGTGTGCGAAATGAAGAGACGATTACCCGTATTTTTTCTCTACGATGACGTCCTTCTTCCAGAATCCACGGCGGGCGCCCTCGTCAACGTGCACATGCTCATGCTCGCGCCCTTCTTTTCGCTGCTCGGATCGCAAGGTTTGTTGATCTTTGATCTTTTGGTCTTTGATCTTTTTTCATTCCATTTTTTAACCCACAACGGCCTAAATTATGAAAGTCTAAAGATGACAGTATCTTGAATGAAAGACGAATATGGGAGTGTTACGTCCAAAGAAAACGATCTCATTAGTAATCATCATACTCCTTTATAAAGGAGAGATGTCTCCCGATGCGTGTTTGTACGTTTGTCCACTATTGCGAAAGTCACGTAAACAGGTCTCGAAACTATAAACACGTCGAAACTTGTATGAAGATAAAGTATTAATTTTATTAGAGATAGCAAAGGGTTAATGCACAGACCGGGAATCGAACCCGGGGCTTCCGCTTACCGGGCAGTAGTTTCATTCCATTTAATCTCACCAATTGCTACACTCATCCTGGCCATCCAGAGAAAGCGTGCGAATGAACGAAACGATTCGTTATCCTTCTAAGGCTATTAAGGCCTAAGGCGCTAAGGCACTAAGGTTCTAACCTTCAGGTTCCTTCTGGATGTCCGTCTTCCCTACCACCCTGACCTTCTCGTCCCATCTCTCCCGACACATCCAATTGCCTGCTCTCTATTCGATCAGTTGTGGAGCCGGAGCGACGATTAGTGGGTTTAATTAATTGATTATCTAAGATTAATCAATATGTCTGCATTGGCTTTGAAAATTAACCCTTTCCATCATAATCATCGTAGACTGCTTTATGCGGCGTGGTGCCTAATTGTGTTCTTGAGATCTAAAATATTAAAATATGTAATTAATTAATCCAATCCTCAGTGGGCCTCTCGATCTCGTGCATGTCGCGGCGGTTTGACAACTTTGGCCAGCGTCCAACCATGATCATCGGTAAATATTAATTATATAATTTAATATGGATTAAAATGTGCCACCCCTCCATCTTCATCACCTCTCAATCATGTCTGCATCGATGGACCTCAGTATCTATACGCTCTCCTATAAGTTTCACGTCCCGTGACTTCCTAAATATAAATATGTCAGTAAATATATAATTAATTATTATCCAGGCTGCCTCACGCACATCACCGCCCTCGTCCTTGTGTTCCTGTCCACGCCCGCTCAGGCGAACAGACAACACGGAGCGACGGACCATGAACTGCCCCTGTCGCCAAAGTGAGAAAGATTTGAAACATTTGGCCCTAAAATTTCAATCAAAGAATATCGTACTTTCTATTGAAGATGTTACCGGTTTTTTTCAGAAACATGCATTTATGATACATACATTTATCATGATAATAAAGCAATGGTCCTGCAGGAGACAACATCATTAGGGAGGAGAAAAGATTCTAGCCATTGAGATTAGCCAACCGTCTCTTGAAGATGTTGATAAATCAGCTTGATAAATCACCCTAAAAATGTTTAATCAATCACTATTTCCAGCATCCCCGTCGCTTTGGTGATCGCATTCCTGCTCGGCTGCGCCGACTCCTGCTTCAACACGGTCAGCGAAATTTCCTGAAAACCTTCCACCAGAAATTATTTTATTGGTCTCGCAAAGTCAAATCCCAAACGGTCTTTGTTGTGTGAGATTCGGCAATAAAAAGGAAAAGGTGTATCCACGTCAAGCGATTTTACAGTCATAGGACTACGCTAGGTGGGACCCGCTGGTAAGGCCAGCGGGTCCCACCTATGATTCCGCAATGAGAAGGATACACTTGCAGGTGCGAACTGTCATCTGTGCACTGGTGCTGCCCGCCCAGCGAACCGAGGCCTTCTCCATCTCCAAGTTCTACCAGGTGAGACTTTGATTTCAATAAAATTAACTCCAAAATTCATGAAGACCAGTACACATTGATCTCGCAGATCATTCACCTTGTCATTTATTACCCACAATTGAAAAAAACAACAACTTATTTTTTTTATTTGCAATTAGTCAAATAATTGATATTGCGTTTCAGTCTCTCACCTGCTGCATTCTGCTCTTCGTCGCGAACAAGCTGACCGTGCCTGCCTTCACTGGGATGCTGGCAGTGAAATGCCTACTGGCGGCGACGCTGTACTTTGTGTAAGTTTTTACCTTAAACTTATACCTTAGGGACCTTACCTATGGACTTGGCGTGCTTTGGGTTCATGGTTGGGCGTTAGGACAGATTAATGTCGAGCGGTAGTCACACACGGTGCCCGCCTTCACTGGGATGCTGGCAGTGAAGTGCATAATCGCTGCGGCGCTATACTTTGTGTGAGTTATTGAGATTTTAGGTTCTTATGCGCAAAGAGTTTAGCGACCCTTTACAATTAGGTGACATTTCAGCATGGCTGTTCAAATTTTTGCAAAATTTATATATCCATTAGAAACAATTGTTTCCTCTTTTCAGTGTCGTCTCGCGCGCGCGCACCGGCGACGCGGAAGCGACGCGTACGGCGCGGACGTCCGCGGCTGCCGCGCGCGGCACGCTGCCCTTCCTCACGCGACTGGGCATCCGGCCGGCCGAGAGCACTGCGACTGCCGGCACAGCGTAATCATCTTCTTTTCGATATTGTATTACCGTTCCCTGCCGACTACAGGAGCCTTCGGGATTACTGTAAATTTTGTTAGATATTTTTTACGTTAGTATGCCTCCCTGTCATTCTCATTTCCTACTTACGTTCAATAGCTTTGGCTAAAAATTCAAACCTCCTGCCCACTGACTGCAGTAACCTCTCGTGGTTACTGTACTATTGTTAGATATTAATACGTTAGCATGCAACTGCTCCCCCCCCCCTCTAATCGCACAGTAGCATTCCCAACCGTACACACAGTATATTGTTATATGGCCCAGAAACAGAATGTTCTTCCCACCGACTACAGTATATTGTACTATGTGGATACTGTACTTTTGTTAGATGATTTTCATTAGTCAAACACTATAGATCTTAGGATTTTTTTTTAAATACGTTGTTTTTCGATGTGACGCTACGATCATTGGTGGTTACTTTCTATTGTTTAATTGCCCTATTAACCCCCGTGACTGGCCCTGTTTACTATTCGACATTGTCGATCTTCTCTAGTCTTTTCGAATTATCTTTCTTTCGGCCATTGTATTGTTGCAATTCCCATATTACGGCTAAGCACACTGCCACTTACAATTTTGCACTTGTTAGTTATATCGAAAGTAGTCGTTTCTCCATTGCGTGTTGCATGGAGAAACGTCGCCGCTCGAACCGCACCACACGCACGCTTCGCACTTGCAGACACTCGGCCACGGACGTGCTCGGCGACCAGGAGAAGGAGGCGCTCCTGAAGCCAGAGCCGGGAAATCCAGAGCCGGGAAATCCGGAACATCCGGAGCCGGCCGTCCGGACGCAATCGTCGGACAAGTCAATTCCGTCCTCGTCGAAAACGTCGATGGATTCGGCGACGATGGAGGAAACCGGCTAGCCGCTCTCCTCGATTCGCACGCTCTCTCGCTGGTTAGAGCGGGCGAGAGAGCATGGGAATGGGAGAGAGCGCAGACACACTCGCACCACCCTCCCCACCCTCTCTTTGATTGCACTCATCTGATCTCGCCTTACGTATGGATAAATTTTACATGAGATTTGCTTGTTATTCGTGCTTCATGCAGAGTATCAAAATCTAGAGACTTCACAAAGTAACTACGGCGAGTGGCAGAGGGGTACTGAAGGCCAAGGGGAATCGAAGGAAGGGGAGGATCCTCAGATGTGTTGTATTGGGTACCGAGGGGCACTGAAGGAAGAGCGTTAGCCAGGGATAACAGAAATCTACAAAATGCATCGGTACCAACTCATTTCAAGGTAATGCCGAGCAATTTGAAGTTGGGGCATCGGTGCAAGGATGGGATCGGGAGTAGGGGAAGAGGGGTACTGTAGGAAGAGGGGTGCTGAAGGAAGAAGGGAAAGGATCATAAGATCCATGGGATATTGGGGCAGAGGGGTGGGATCAGAGGGATACTGTGAGGAAAAGGGGTAGCCCGAGACAGCCCAAATCCAAAAAATGCATCGGGTGCCAACACATTTCATGGTAATGCCGAGCAATCTGAAGTTGTGGGCATCGGTCCAAGGCTGGGATCGGGAGTAGGGGAAGAGGGGTACTGACGGCAGAGGGGAGAGGATCCTCAGATACAGGAGGGACTGGGGGAAGAGGGGTAGCCTAGGATAGCCCAAATCCTCAAAAAGGATCGGGTACCAACTCATTTCATGGTAATACCGAGCAATCTGAAGTTGGGGCATCGGTCCAAGGCTGGGATCGGGAGTAGGGGAAGAGGGGTACTGACGAGGGATGGAGGGGTACTGACGAGGGATGGAGGGGTACTGACGAGGGATGGAGGGGTACTGACGAGGGATGGAGGGGTACTGACGAGGGATGGAGGGGTACTGACGAGGGATGGAGGGGTACTGACGAGGGATTGAGGGGTACTGACGAGGGATGGAGGGGTACTGACGATGGTGGGAGGGGTACTGACGATGGAGGGAGGGGCACTGAAGAGGGAAGGGAGGGGCACTGACGAGGGAAGGGATGGGTACTGACGAGGGAAGGGAGGGGTACTGACGAAGGAGGGATGGGTACTGACGAAGGAGGGATGGGTACTGACGAGGGAAAGATGGGAAGAGGGAGGGAAGAGACATCGGAGGTGTAGCGATGGCGGCTGGCAGACTTCCGAACTGTTGACTAGACGAGACGACTGATGCCTCCCTCCCAAATCGTCTTCCTTATATAGGCCTGGCTGATCTACTCGGATGCCTCCGAGTTCAAACTACACATGTCTGGGATGCATTCTCGGATGCGTCCGAGTAGATCAGCGGGGGGTTTATAAGGCGAGCGGATTTGGGAGGGAGCCATCAGTCGTCTCTTCCTTTCTCCAGTCGCCTCCGATGCTTTCTTCGATGACCCTCCGATGCTCTCTTCGATGCTCTCCGACGCCCTCCCCCTTCCCTCCCTCCTTGAGGATCATTCCTTGAGGCCCCCCCCCCCTTCCCTCCCATTCCCATCCCCGAATCTCCAAGCTCCCCTCAACCCCAATCCTGAACCCATCCTCAATTTGCTCAGGCTTACCAGAATCTGAAATGGTACCCAAAGCATTTTGATCAGGGTTTTGGCATCCTCTTTCTCACTCTACTCTTCTCGATACGACCCATACCCTCAGAATTCCCGGTTTGGGTCACTATTCGATGTGATCGCTGGGGATTTTGAAGATGTGGGTCCTTCGAGCCTTCCCGTCCTCCCCTCCCTTCCATTCCCTTGTTCCTCTTACCTCCCGGTCAGTCCGGCCCTATCCCTTCGGGGAAGTAAGGGTGGGGTGCTCTGTCCCCCGCGGACTGACCGGCTTTCATATTGAAAGGAATTGATACCTGGATTGGAGAACTGAACTGGATTGGAGAACTGAACTGAATGTAATAGAATTGTAGGAGTAGAATAGGTTAGAAAGGAATAATATGAACAGAATAGAAAGTAGAATAGTAAGAATAACTTGAATTGTAAGAGTAGGATAGGTAAGAATGAAATATTATGAATAGAATAGACAGGGGAATAGTAAGAATAACTTGAATAGAATAGAACAGTTAGAACAGAAAAATGAGTAATTCTTGAAAAGAACAGAATTGTAGGATGACAATAGAAAGAACGGGATAGATTTTGAGAACAGAATAATTTAAATAGCTTGAAAGACTCATTTGAAAATAGTATAATAATTTTAATAATTAGAACAGAATAGCAACAATTATTATTCTAATCAGAGATTAGAAAATAAATACATAATTTGCAAAAAATTTGAAGAAATTAGCACCCACCAACATTCCTCTGACATCCTCCCGCGTGGTTGGGTGCCCCCTCCACCATTACTTTAATGGTGAATGGTGGTCAAGACAGCTCCAGTTTAAGGGAAAAGGCACGATTTATCGCTTTCAAACGACCTTAATCTCATTTCGCCGTAGATGTATGGGAATGCTATCGTTTCAACGCTAGTACAGACAGGCATAACTATATTTTACTTCTCACATTCAAGTTTCCTTCCCATCCCCAAACGGCAGCACGAGCCCAAATACCACCTTTGCTCCATTCTACTGTAAAATGGTAGAGCGGCGAAAACAGCGGAAGCCCACTGCTAGGCCTACTAGATATTTCATAAGGCCAATTCAGTCCGGAGGGCCTAATCTCTTCTCCGGGCCAACTGCGTGATTCAATCATCCCCAATGTCCACTTCGGGAACCTTTGAAGGGCGAAGAGCGGTATCTCAGAGTCGATCCAGTGTGGAATGGAATGGAATATCTTGCATTAATTCCATCACGATTTTTTCGAAGAAATCACACCTGATAAGCAGACCGAGCGTAATCTCTTATGGAATCTTCATTTATAGTTTTCGCATACCTTCATTTTTCTAGAATGAATTCTTTTTTTCTAGATCGGATCTCAGCCGGGAATCGATCCCATCGAAATACCGATAATAAGTATCTTCATTTCGCGTGCTCTCTCACCGGTCAGAACGGGGAGAGTATGTGTGAAATAAAGAGGGCGCCCGCCCATTCCCTTCCAGCTCACCATTAAAAACGACCTTAATGTGATGGGAACGCGATCGTTAGCTACGTAAGATCTAATACAAAAACAAAAACTGCGCAATTCTCCGTTTGTTGGCCCACCCATTTCTCGCAGAGCATTCCCTCCCTATCCTTTTCGTTCCCTACCTCCTTCATTTTCAGAACGATCATAGCTCGGGCTAAAAACAGAGAATTTCTTGATATTTTTTCATTAGAATGTTACAAACTCTTTTTGATCTTTGATCTTTGCTCTTTGCACTTTCTTCTCTCCCAAATGTCAACTTCACATCAGGTGCCTACTTCACCTCTTTACTTCGATGCTTTCGATCGAATCTCGACTCGTCTATCTATCGACTAGTGCGTACCCACATCACCAGCAGAGATGATGCCGATTCGTGAGTACCTGTCTGAAACATATTTTTTGATAAGTCCCATTTGAATATCTACCAGACTGGGTGCATAATGTCAGATTCATGACCTTCTTCTAAATTCAGCTTCATTGAATTTTTTCATGCAGCTATGGTGGAATTTATTTCAGATCAACTGGGATATCAGAGGATCAGGCCCTCTAACGTTCTCCGTGAAAGTGTGTGTACACGTCTTGGAACGTCGTTTCGATCACGAACTGGGAGTGCAATCAAGGTATGCTTTAGTATCCATTCTTAGCAATTTTTTTAAACTAGCGGGGTTGCTGGGGAGCAAGGGAACTGCACTTATCCAGTTTATTCCTAAAAAAGTATCCTTTCAGAATGCAATTCATGCCCAATGACTCTGGTCAACATTCGGAAACGTAGTGTTTACCAACTCGATTGATGCGAACGGATGCATTGAAGTTACCTATGCCCATCCACCCCGGGAAATGGATACTAGGTAAAACTTCAACATGAAAAAATATAATTCTCATTTTTATTTTATTATTCCCACATGTAAAATATGCACAAATATATTCTATTCTATTAGATGTCAGTTCTAGATGAAATTCTCCATCCATTTAGAACGCAACTCCAATTCCTTGCGACATGCAGAATGAATTCCGAATGGATCTACTATGGAGGAAGAGCCACTGCTAATGTTTTCGATTGTTGTTTAATCTCGGAACAAAGAAATTTTGCAGAATAAAGATTTTGAAAATAGCGTTTTGTGCATGTATCGTATACACACTAATTTACTTACAAGTAGCAAAAAATATGCATCAATCACTCCCAATTCACGCATCGGAAACGACTGAGCTCAGGTGTGACAAGTTGCCAATGATTTAGAAATGAAAAACTGCACTTGAAATGGTTCATTCTCTCTCGAAATGATTACTCGGCACGCCGTCTACAGTACATCTTCATTCATTTATTCATCTTGACGTGAAACATATCTCTTCTCGTGAAATCTCATCGTTGTCTACACCCACCCATTTCCTCGGCCAAAGGGGAGATTGAAGTCGTTTACACTCGAAAACGACTCATTGTTTCAAATTCTTCGTGTGATGAATATCAATGCACAACTTAGTAGGAATCAGCAAACGAAAGACTTTATTTACACGGACAACTTCAACTTTGATATTCATAAAGCATTTTGAATCGTAACTGAGAAACCGAGAATGAACCAATGGCTAAGAGCGATTGCTAAGCGGCTAACCATGAACAATACCGGATAAATAACATGAGTATTGTGATCTATCAAGAACATTGGATCGTCCGGGGCCTATTAGCATGAGTAATTATTGAAACCGTGATCTACTATGGTGAACATTGATATACTATCAAACACAACTGTTAACATATCATCGTGAAATAAGCGAATCGTGACCTACTATCCTGATTCACTAACAAAGGGTAATTATTATGATCAGAAAACATTATTGGTCTAGCTTCGAGAAAAAAAAGGGAATCGATAAGTCATACCGTAACCTAAGTGAACGTTGATCTACCATCAGAAAGCATTATTGGCCAATTAAAATCAGGAGAAAATAAGAATGGTGGCCTAATGTCATGAACGATTATTGTTACCGTAACCTACGTGGGCATTGATCTATTATCAAAGAGAATTGTTGATCTACCATCAGAAAACATTATTGACCAAGGACCATCGTGAAATAAGTGAATCGTGACTTACTATCGTATCAGGGAGAAAGAGAATGAATTACTATCGTGAACATTGGTATACTATCAAAGACAATTATATGATTTGAAGAAAAAATGATCAACCATCAGAAAACAATTTTCGATCTGCATACTATCAAAGACAATCGAAAACATCGAAAACGGTGAATCTGACTCTCGTCGGTCAGAGAAATGGGCGAGATAGCAGGGGAACTGAAGAGAGTGCCTCCCTCCTCCCTCTCACATCGCCGCATCCCATCGATCGCTGCCCTTCCACACCCACATGCACATCGCGAAGATCGACTGGTCCTGCGATATTTTTATTATTTTATTTTTATTTAATAAAAAAATGAATGCATTAACTGCAGGGCCATACCCCCGGTTGACCGTCTGAGAGCAGTTTTCCCAAAAAGAAATTTTCGAAAATTTGCAGAGCCCCCGGCCAACTATCGGCCCATCAGTGAATGCATTATTATTATATTGAAATCTATCTTGAAAAAAGATCCCCAATCTAAATCTCATCCGGCATGAAAAAAATAGGATAAAAATGCCGCCTCGTGAATCCTCCTACTCTTTCGTCAGTTCGAGGAAGCATTTGGAATGATTCGAGGAAAGCGTTCATCCTTAATCATACAGAAAACTATCAAAAGACTTCCAGAATCGAATAATGAAGGGTATCTTTTCTCATCAGTGACCAACCCTTTGGAATCGAGGCATTTTAACCAGCTCTCAACCACCTTCTTTCCTACTATTTCGCCAATTTCGATATGAATACCTTGAGCACGTGGTCGTACGAGTTGGCGGCGTGGTCGAAGTACTCGGCGGCGCTCTCGAACGTGATCGCGCACGCGCAGCACCACGGAATCTGCAAAAAGTACACGATCATCTAAATAAAATACTTAATCATCTAAATTTCGCCTACAATTTTCCACGTAGTATTTTGCTTATTTTACGCATTTTTCATATCACAGAGAACCGCAAGTTCCGTAACTTTAAAAATATTGTCAAAGTACTCACCCCCTCCGCCAGGTGCTTGTCGAAGTCGGCCTGCAGCTGGCGGCGGCGCTTCTTGCACTCGAGCCACGCACGCGACCGGCCCGCCAGGTCCTTCATCCGGCCGGTAAGCGACAGCAGCGGGGTGGCCAGTCCGTCTGCAAGCTCACCATACATGAAGAAGTGACAAATCCTTAGAAAGCGGGGTATGTTTGTGAAAAACGGCCTTGGAAACCGAATAATTATATGAAAGCCGGAAATGACTAGTCGTTTTAAAGAAATTTTTTTCAGTTTACCTAAAAAGAAGAAGGAATTCTTAAATTTGACCCAAAAACAAGGGACCCTTTCGTAACTGTGACTGACTAGTGTCGGGCGGGGGCGCGGTCGGATCGGTGGTGGTCAGTCTCCACGCGACCTCCTTCTGGAAGGCGAGCGTCGGCCGGAAGCGAGACGCGTCGGCCTGCGCCCGGTGCAGCACGACGCCGCGACGAACCAGCGCTTCGTCGGCAGCCGTCCAGCTGGAAGAATAACATTGATAAATAACACTCCTTAGATGTCTTAGTGTCACCTGAGATGCCTTAGATGTCTTAGTGTCACCTTAGTCACCTTAGATGTCCTTATATGTCTGTAGTGGAAAGATGTCACGTTGTTCACTATTGTGAAAGTCACTTAAACTCGAAACTGCAAACAAGTGCAAACGTGTCACGCGCGCTTTTTTTATTGCGAAATGGGAGGAGTGCAAACCGCACAGCGGTGAATCCTGCCAGCCGATCAGACCCCACCGAAGACGGGGGGCTGATTGATTAATAATATTACTCAATATCGGGTTTTCGGTTCATAATTTTCTATAAAAATCGATTCTATTTTCAGCTACAGTACCTTTGAAGCTGCTCGAGGGGAATGATGAAGCGGAGGAACACGACAGTGATCAGTTTGGTCATCTTGCCGAAGTCGGCGGAGAAGGTCTGCATCATACATTTTTATTAACAACCGGGGACTAAGAATTTATAGTGGCCAGGCACTAGGGTTGTCGATTCAATACCGAGATCAATAGTATTGCATGCCCTTCCCTCCCTGACTCCGCCCCTGCAATACTCTCGCAAGGAGAGGGAGAGATGGGAAGAGGGTGCAATACTCTCGCACTCTTGCAATAGTATTGCATCCCCTTCCCATCTCCCCTCCTCTCGCCTCCAAGAGAGGAAGAGGGTGCGGGAGTATTGCAGTTTTGCAATACTATTGCAAGAGTGCGAGAGTATTGCACCCTCTTCCCATCTCTCCCTCTACCTTGCGAGAGTATTGCAGGGGCGGAGTCAGGGAGGGAAGGGCATGCAATACTATTGGTATTGAACTTGCAACCCTACCAGGCACTGATAACCTTCAGTTTATAGGGGTATTTTGAACACGAAAATGTATGGCCTGCATTTTTCATTTCTGGACCCCCTCCCGCCAACCCCCGCTGAAATCTCCCCTTTTCAACTCCAAAAATCCTGCGCGAGATATATAAGTAATGGAGAGTCAAATTAGGAAAATGTAGTAAAAAACAGTTGCCTCTTCCCGTTTCCGGTGCTAATTATCTCACGAAACAAAGAAAGGAACGGACTCCGAGTCGGCATGAAAGGTGCGGGGCCGAGGTGAAGTGAAGAACCATCATGAGCGGTGTCATCATCATGAAGCCGCACCCGAGACACAGGCAGTTCTGCAAACGCATATTTCAATTACAGGAACCTTCCGGAATTTCCACCCGGCAAGTCTACCGACGAACGTTCAAAATCCGTAGTCAAATACCACTCGCGAAAGGACCTATGCATTCCATGTTTTCCGGCCAGCTTTAACAAAAATTAGGGAAAAGCATGCCACCATTTGACGAAACGAGTGTAGAATTCCCGAAAACTAGCCTCCTCACGTCTGAAAACGTGAAAAATTCGGATAGTTTTTGACCACTGATTTTAGACGATTCATCATTTTCGTGTACAAACCTGCTTGGCTAGACTATTCATTCTGTCCCTCAGTTGCTCCCGAATGAACTGGTACACGTGCGTCTTCGGAGCCGCCTCGGCTTGCCAAGCGAGCATCGCATCTGAAGGAGCGGAGGTTGGATGATGTACTGTCGACATACATGGAAAAGTTAGGGGACAAAATCCTTCGACAACGGGGCATGACAAATACCTAATAAACCAACAAATTTTATGAATGCCGGGTATGTTTGCGAATCGTAAGATACAAGCCTTGTTAACGGAAACCTCGAAAGCGGGATATGTTTTCAAATTCCAGGTATTTTTGGTCTAGCTTTTTCATGTATGACTGTCGATGGCATACCTCGTCGGAGTATCTCATAAACTAGAGCGTGGATGCTCACCATCCATGAAAAATGTTAGGTACAAGTTACCCATTTTTTTCACGAAAAACTGCGCATATTTTCGAATTTTAGCTTGTTTTCGATGAACTTTTTCAGCCATGATTCTCACCGTAGTCATAGATGAGCTCGGACAGCATCTGAATGGCGCCGCTGTCGAGTGCGGAGCAGTAGCAGGAGAGCACGCCCAGGAAGTCATTCGTGAAGTTCCGCGCGTATTCAAGCTGCAATGTCAGAGGTCAAATACCCCTCCCGAAAGGACCTATGCATACCACATTTTTAGGCCATTTTGAACAAAAAATATGAGAAAAGCATGCCACCGACCGACAAAATTGGAGGAATTGACTCGAAACCTCGCCACAGCAAGTACAATAGCCTTCAAAATTTGTAATAGCATGCCCCAGCTTGGCTTTCATGACTTGAGTATTTGATTTCTGGCTGATGTACGCCTAGTCAAACAATGGCACGAATAACTCCCATCATTCAAAACAAGTAATCTACCTAGAACAAAAATCAAAGGAAATTATTGTATGTGAAGAAACACTCTCAATTGTAAGAATTATTATAAATGTGCACGTTCACGGGCTAAATTATTGTATAATATATTATCAAAAGTAAGTAACCAACCGACTGAGTGATGGAAGCCAGACTATTGGGATCGGGCCTAACGGGCGGCGCCTCTTCCTCATCATCACTCAGCTCGCGACAGATCGCATTCCAGTCCTTCACGCGGGACACCTGCGAGTATTGTGTTTCACATTTTCACTTTGATTCAATTGTGATCTTTGGTTTAGCAAATATTGAGAAATCAAATAAAATACTCACTGGCTTGACTGCTGCAGCAGTCTCAACCGTCGCCTGAGCCGGCTTGACCTTCTGAAAACGAGAAACATAAATTAAGTAATAAAGGAGAATTTGTCATAATAATAACAATAAATTATTCATGTCAGCTGTTGTCGCTACACGTCAGCTGAGAATTGATCATATTATCATCCTGTTGGGAAGTATAAATAAGCTTCATTAAAGATTGCACAAATTCAACGGAGAAAGAGAAATGTACTCGGAAATACCGAAGAACTCAGAATAAAATCAAAGATTGAAATAAATACCTACCTGCTCGACCGATGGTCCCTTCTCTTCTGGCTTCTTTGAATCTGCAATGAATTTATTCTCATCCGGTTAATGTCATTTTTTTTACAAATGATAGGGTGAAATTATGAAAACTCAGTAATAAAAAAGGGAGTTTGAAAAATTTAATTAAAATTAATGATAAGTACCATTCTTCGTCCGATTCCACGGCTCGGGCTCGGGCTGGCTCTTCAAAAAAAACGATAATTGATTACAGTAATCAGTCATGAAATCACCTTATCATCATCCCACGGTGCTCGATTCTCTTGCTTCTTCACTTCAGCAGTGGCGTTAGTCTGCAAAAAATTACATTTTACAGAGCCTTTATAGACAGCACTGAAACATGAATTCCGCTTGGGTGGAGCAGTTTTTGTAATAGAATTCTCGCAACATTCCATTCACAAAAGCTATGAAAAGAAACGATTATTTCAGAAAGATTTTTTAGGATTAAATAACCTCAGATTCCCACGGCGCCTTCTCCTTCTCGACAGCGACGTCAGTCTTCGTCACTGCTGCAGCCACGGGTGCCTGAATACGCATAAATGCACCTGTATTCATAATAATTGCCATCTCGGCAGATAGAACAGATGTAGAATGAAGAATAGCAGGTAATAGAACTCTGACCCCAACTACCTAGTCGTACAGTATCAATCTCCCCAACATACATTTTCGTATCTACCAGGAATCACCTAGTTGTGTGCCGTGTGGTAAGGACGAGGGAGAGAGAGAAATCACTGCTTTATCTCCAGACGAGAATGAGGAATGAGGGGTGGCGACGCCTTTATATAGGCAGACGCGAGAAGGGGAGTGAATATGTAAATGAGAGATGAGTGAGGGATCTTGTTATTTACAATCTTCAATCCTTCATTGTAATTCTTCTAATCCAATTGTTGATCTTGTTGACTCGTAGAACGACGTGTACTAAATGTAGATCAGCGCTCTCTCACTTCTCTACCCAACTCCTCCCCCTAGTGATCATCTTCAGTGTCACTAGACAACTCTAACTAAGATCTCCTAAGGGTGTGGGAGAGATGAGAGGCGACTTCACAAAGGATTAGAAGTCTTGGAAGTTCGGCTGAGCCTACGTCTTCCAACATCAGATTGGAGCTACGAGGGATTGCTAGTTCCTCGAAACATGCATCTGAATTTGATGTAATTAGAAACAAGTTTATGCTCTGACTCTATTGCACTGTGGCTAGCGAATCTGTCTCAATAGAGCTTCTTCATTAGAAACGAGTTTATGCTCTAACTCTATAGCATCTATGGCTAAGGAATTGGTTTCAGTAGAGCTTATAATACTAGACTAGAGGGCGTCCTCCCCAGCTCTATTGGTGGGTGCTATACGCTGAAGACTCTCTGTCTTACCTCAGATTAATTACTGGGTATTGAATTTCAAAGTGGAATACTACAGTAACTCAGAGGGTTCACTCAGCGGTAAACCTTGGATACTGAAGAACTTTGATTCGCTAATATGGAAAATAGGAAACAGTCAAAGCGAAGTTCAGGGAGGCGGAGTAATACTCTATTGGGCGTAGGATGATCAGTCCCACTCAAACACCTTTAACTTCTGTCGCCCTTTGGATTCCGTGGCGATAGACTGGTCCTAGGTCCATATCGAATTGCTGGATCGACTCTCTACCCCAAATCGAGGGTGATGGTATATTCAGGACGAACAATCTTGTAAGGATCTGCTTGGATCCCCACTTTACCTCAGTCTGCAGCACACCTCGGAACCTGAGCAGCTGGCCACCGTAGGCCTTCGCTGCACGGTGTGTTTCCTGTAGACTGGGACTGCCCAGGGCTTTCCACGACTGGTAGCCTATGACTGACACTGCAGAGCCTGTATCCAGCTCAAACTCGATGGGAGTACTGTCAATCACTGCCTGAATGAGGCATTTGGGCGGAACAACCTCAGGAATCAGCTCCACAGCGTGCACTTCAATGTGGTCGATGTCGTACTCGTAAAGACTGGCCTCATCTTCACTGACGACATTTGCCGACTCATCATTCAAGCCATTGTATCTGCAGTCATCGGTACTGTGACCATGTAACTTACAAATATGGCAGAACTGCTGACGCTGGGAGTGAGCCCTTTGCTGCTCTCTTTGATTGTGTCCTGTTCTGGAGATGCGTGTTCGGTGATTAGGATGCTCACCTCTATCACGCACAGTATGTACCGTGTCCAGTCCGGTACGGTGGAGCTCTCTGGCTCCACGCCCTGCTCTCTCGTGCGCTTCAGCCAATGCGAGTAGTTGGGACGAGTCTTTGCCCGTCTGTTCGATCAACTTCATTCTAGTGTCATTTGACCGTACTCCCGAGATGAATGCGAGAGCAATGAATGCATCTCTGACATCTGTAATCTTATCGAACTCGCACGACCTGGCTGCACAGTGTAGTTCCGCTAGGAACTCAGCTAGATTTTGAGTACCTTTCTGAGACAGCTGTGTCAATTTGAATCTTTCAGACATCACCAACGTTTTTGGTTGGAACCTAGCTGTCATAGCATCTTTAAACTGCTCATAGGTGTACTCTTCTAGCTCCTTACCGGGTAACAGACCTTCCAGAATACCGTAATTCACGTCACCGACTTCGTCAAGAAACACGTACTTCTTCGATTCATCGGAAACTTTCCGTAGTTTCATGAAGTTCTCGAGACGTTTCAACCATATTCTCCATCATACATTTTCAATTCCAACCGGGGGCGAAAAATATATAGTGGTCTGACACAAAAATCAGAGCTCTAATGGCTCAAAAACCTATTTTATTGGGGATATATTGTGGTCTGATAACAGATTCAATCAAATATATAGTGGTCCGATTACCGGCCCGGTAGGAACGAAAATGTATGTTCTCCATTCACTGTTCGGAACGTAGGCACCGGGAGGTTTACCTTGGTAGGGCGCTACTTCCACCACAGTAACCTGCGGTTTCACGTCCTGAGTGACATGGGTAACTTCATCGATTTGGAAAATATCGTATGATGAATAAGCGTAATCCGCATTTATCTGAGCTGACTGAAAGTCTTTTACGTCAATGTCGGCCTTTCGGCTGAACTCATAGTCGGCCTTTCGGCTGGACTTTATGTTAGGACTTATATGCTTTGACTCGAGGTCTGGCTGCCTATACATATCAGGACTTATATGCTTTGACTCGTGGTCTGGCTGCCTGCCCATTGGAGGAATAAGCTCCGGGGTATCCAACCTACTGCTGGATACCCTAGATGGGGTCTTCTCCTGGGATACTGTGGGGGTCGAGGAGGTATACCCATTCTCCATTGGTGAAGAAGTGGCCATCCTCGTCGGACCCCTAGACGTAGTAGAAGACTCGAGATGCTCGGTGCGGTGGTTGCTCATCGGTGACGGTGGGTATCTGATATTCACTAGTGTAGTCTTTGTTACGGTAGATGGGGATCGATCTCCAAGTGACAACTACAGTAACTCAGAGGGTTCACTCAGGGGTAAACCTTGGATACTGCAGGTATTGATTCGAAAACTCACCTAATATTTGAAAAGATACCCGGTAATTATGGTTGCAATTTTTAGGGTTTTCAGGGGGATTTTTCGCAAATATGACCGGAGCCCGGCTCACAATCAGCCTGGAGCCAGATCCGTAAAATATCCTTACCTTCTCGGCCTCCTTCTTCTCCCAGGGAGGCACACTATCCACTGCACTCTCGAACGGACTGCTCGGAGCGGCCACTTGCACCTGTAAAGCAAACGTATCCAAACATTAAGAATTTAGGTAACTGAAAGCTTGAAAACCGAATACGTTTATGATAAATACGTCAAATATCAACCAAATCAGTTTAAAATACCAGTTACGTTTACATGTGGTTTTCCCTAAAATCCGGGCACTTTTTATTACAATCCTATAAGACATTTCCCGATCATGAGGATTACGGTGCTCAAGCCTACTCCATTATGATATTGATTGGAATGCATCGATATTGCCGTACCCCTACCGTACCTTTGCCGTACTGGACTCCTTCGCCGCCATTAGCTGATTCCGCAAAGCCGTCTCGCTCTTTTCCACTTCACTCAGCATGGCCTAAATGTGAGGATCAAATTTTATTCATTTTTTAAATCTTAAAATGAGGCGCACTTCTTTTGAGCCATTTTGTGCAACATCCGTGTAAAGACGTAAAGTAATCATAAAAAAAGCATTAAGTTTAAACATTAAGTAATCACCGAGTGCTCGCGAATCCTTCCCAACACCTCGTCGAGATCCTTCCTGTGCTTGCACATTTCCGATTCGTGCGCAGTCGAAAGCTACAATAGTCAAATATAAATCAATCAATCAATTGTAGAGTCAAATCTGTTCTGTGGATGCACCCAAAATAATGCTGTTTCGTTTCGCTCAACTAACCAATTTTAATACTTCAAATAATCAGTTTGCAATCACCCACCGTCTTCTCCCTCTCAATATCCTCCTTGATCGCGCTGAGATCGCTATTGATCGACTGAAGCTGAGCCGCACTCGAGACCGCATTCTGGAAAGGACCGGGAATTAGGGCATCTTGACCTGGGCGGTTCAAAAAATTTACGCACTCCTCATTTCGCAATGCCCTCTCGCACTTTCTGAACTGCGAGAGAACATGTGAAATGAGGAGTGCGCTAAATTTTTTAACAGCCTTGAACTTTACTCGGCTTCCCCTTCAAATCAGATGCCGTTCAAGCATAAAACGGGACGAACGTCAATGAATTTTTGCTGCCAATTGAGAAAAATTGCTGAGCGTTATTCGAAAAAAAAAATATAACATGAATTCACCTGCTCGCACTCGCTGAGACTATCGCGAATGGCCTTTTCCGAAGCCTTGAGATCGCCGATTTGCTTATCGTAACCTGAAAATTTGAACAATTTTATCAATCATCATTCAACCAATCATTTAAATCGCATCACATGCTGATCTCTTCTTGCTCTGTATCCTATCAATTATAATCCAGCTATATTTGTAAGCGAGTATGCAGGCTAATTTTCTTACTTCAGAATCTTGAAATTGTTTTTAATTTCCAATAAAAGTGCTCACCATTCACCATTCCCTCCGTTTCCTGCTGTTTCTCGATCAATCTCTCGAGTTTCGTGTCGTTTCGGTCGCACTTGGACGTCACTGCAGACAGCTCCTGAACGGAAAACAAATATCGATTATGGATACCGTACTTTTCCTGGTCTAGCTGGACGCAAATAATAGATTCGGCACTTGGAAACTGTGGATACCGTACTCCTCTAAAGAGGCTCACGCGGTGATAACTGAATACCATACCTTTCCCAATACCGTACTCTTCAGAAATGAATCGATAACTGAATACCGTACCTTCCTCATCGAAGCGTAATTCTTCTCCTGCTTCTCAACCCTCTCCTTCAACTCGCTCACTCGCTTCTCCAATTGGGGAGCAACGGGCGAGTTTTCCTTCTGAAATGCAGTGAATATTGGCAAAAACGTGATTTTTTGCAGTATAAAGTAGCATAAATCAATAAAAGTAATCGATATTACTGTATATTTTTATTAAAAATAAGAATCTCATACCTGATCAGAGAGTGCATTCACTTGACGCAGCAGGTCCTCTTGTGACTGCAAAATCGATAATTCTTATTTATCGAGACCACCCAAGACGAAAAGAATCGATTATATACTACAGTAATCGTACCTCAATCAGGGATTCAACTTGACTCCTCAGTACAGCGATAGACTCGGCCACTTCCTTCTCATTCTTCCGAGAAGCATCGTAGGCAGAGACACGAAGGGACTTCACGTCCTACAATGAATTCGTTGTAGCTCTAAAGCGCCTGTTCCTCAATCTCTAGAATCACTTTTTCGCCACATGGCGAAACATATCGCATTCCCCATAACAAAGATGGCCACGCATGAGAGGGCTATTATAACGAGGGGCATAACGATTGAGTTTATCCTTTATCCACTCCAATTTCGTAATGTGAAAGGAAAACACCACCATACCTGCACCAGCTGATTCAGTGTCGCTTCTTGCTTGCTCTCTCGAGTCTCCTTCTCAGGAGAGAAGTAGAAGGGCAGAATATTCCCGTTCAGCTCGATCAATTCGGCTGAAATGTGATCAAAATTTCACAATAAAGAGAGCTTAACCATATTATTTGAACACATTTTCACCAAAGAAAGCTTATTTCGACTCACCCAGAGTGTGATAGGGTCCATTGGGGTCTGGATGATCGACCACTGTCACCTAAACGATATTTTTTTGCAGACGATTTGCAAAATTTGAAGGGCAAAACTGGCAAAATCAATCGAAATGGGCGTCAAACCTGGAACTTAACGCCCGAAGAGAAGAAGCCGCTGGCATACCAAGCCTGTGCTTCGGCCTCCGTATAGGGACCTCTGAAAATATGCGTAAAAGTTGAGTTATCTGAAGAATAAGAAGCAGAAACTCACTGTCTAGTGCCCTTCGTGCCGATATAGTATATTTTCGCCATCGAAACGGAGTCCGCTTGATAGGTCACTCAGCCATGTACTCGGCCTGTAATTTTGGCTATAAAAAGTAAACGAAAACCACGTAAAATCCGAGGAAATGAAACGGAAAGAAGAAAGAAGAAAAAATGGGCGGAGCTTCTTTTGAAACGCATTTGCCGCACGTTTATTTGCAGAATGTCGCGCACGCGTCGGCTGGTCGGTTTTCGAAGCTCTGTCGAGAAATTGTCTCCGCCGTTATTGCGCTGCATCCATGCCATTTTTTTCAATTTTGGTTTACAAACCTTAGCGGAGTTCACAGAGAAGGGCTTACAATGGTTATATCACACACTTAACACCAAACACTTTTGTTTTGAGTCGTTCAAGTTTCCAACTCATATTGTCGTTTTTGCGATCGCATTCTGATTTTTTTTGTTATATTTTTATATTTTATTTTTAATTTGAGCCTTTGCAGAGTGGTACTTGACCGTAACACGATGGTGACCGCTTGATCCCCACGTCAGTTCGTGCACCAGCAGCAGCCCGAGGAGATGACGATCATCCTCTTCCTCGTCGACTCGTCGGCGTCGATGGCGCAGCGCAACTACATGGGCTGCTCGGCGATCGACACGGCCAAGTCCATCGTGGGCGACATTCTCAAGGTGGGTGTGTGTGGGCAACGTTTCCCAGTCGTGCGCACCACTACTCAAAAAAGTGCTAAGAAAAACAAATTCTGTTCAGCTTCGTCAGCGCGACATCAACAACCGTCAGTCGGATCGCTACATGCTCCTCACCACGGAAGAATTCCCCACCTGCGTCAAGGTTAGCTCGATCTTTACGAGCTTACTGATCTGTGAAGAGCACTGAATCGGATCTAAGAATGTACCATCGATTTTGGCCTGCACTTCAAGATCCTCGATATATGAAGCAAAACTTGCGAAATTCTACATAATTTACTCCGAACCCTCACTTTTGATTCATTGTCTGAGAACGGTGCTCATCAGTGATGTTTACGGTTCAATGACAATACACATACCCTGCAATTATTTCCAGACCGGCTGGAAGGAAGGCAGTCAGGTGTTTCACGAGCAGCTCAAAGCGCTCCGACCGTGCGGCAAGTTCCCGCTGAAACAGGCGCTGCTGTCCGCCCTGTACTTTGTCAATCTGAACAGGTGATCCGAAGCAGAGCTTAAATACCCCTCCCGAAAGGATTCAATCAAAAATTGGAGAAAAGCATACCACCGTGCCATTAAAACAGAAAAGATGACCCGAAACCTAACCACCGGAAATACCACACGTTTTATTCTCATCACCTCACTAATTGGCCCTTGATCAGAAGCGAATACAGTGTTTCCAATTCCTGAAGTCTTCCAGCTTTTTTATAGGTTAATCTGCTTCAGTTTTTGAGATAACTACATCAGGGATTGGAAACACGTCACATTTCGATCAGAACGATTTGGACATGATCTTGTTATCGATTGAATAAAAGAATGGGACATATTTCTACAGGGCGCAAACGGGTGTGGACTACTACGGACACGGTCGATTCCCGCATCTCCAGGTTAAATTACACTTTTTAAACTAATTACGGAGATTACCTGATCGTTTGAAATTGTCCTACAATTAGGGAACCCTGCAGGGTGATTTATCGAAGATCAATTTCGAAATTCGCAGGAGTCGGTGATAATCGTAACGATCTCTGACGGCTCGGGAGTGGGAGAGTTGCCTAGCGACTTCGAGGTTCGGATTTTATTATTAAATTTTCAAATTTAAATAATTATATTTGTAAAAATTGCAGCTTCGCGTGGACCCGAAGCACCCTGTGCCCGGTTCGGAGTACACTGAAGAAGCCTTCCGATGGGACCAGCGACTGTTCTCCATTGTGCTCAGGTACGGTACCCTCGGGATACCGTAATAGGCAAATCGCTATTTTGACAGAATAGCTAATTGATCGCAATTTACCTACCGCAATCCCGTTACAGGATGGGCTCACGAGCACCCGCCGAGCCGCGAATAGCACTTGCGCCTCCCGTTTTGCCCGAGACGGGCGTGATCCAGCGAGTTTGCGCCTCGACCGGAGGTACGGTGGATGGATCAGTTCGCAATCCAACGACCAAAATTCGATGGATACTCCTCCAAATACATTGAGCAATGGAAACTGTGAAAAATCTGTTTGCAATCCAATACACTGTAGTCTCGCTTCCTGTGATTACTGTATTCAAAATTATCGATGAATCGCACAGGCCGCAGCTTCATGATGACGTCGCACAAGCAGGCGGGCACGGTGATCGACCAGCTCGCGCAGATGATCCACGTGAACGGCATCGTTCTGCGATTTGAGCATCCCACGCCAAGTACGGTAGCCGAGGGGTTACGGTAATCGATTATTCGATTACGTAAATAGTGACCAAGTGCAAGGGATGCAGTATCGAGTAATTGTTGATTGCGCACGTTCTAGGATTCGCAAACATACCAGGTTATCAAAAAAATCGTTTTTCGAAGTTGTTTCCATAATCATATGTACTTTGCTGTTACAGACCAGCCGGCACGCAACGGCGCAGCGGAGAACGGTGAGCCGAGCGAGGAGAGGAAAGCGGAGCTGGCGAGCGAGAGGCTGAGAAAGGCACTGGAGGTACGGTAGGATCAGAGTCAGTTTGCGATTCTACCTCAACCTACCGTAATCATGCCTATTCGTTGCAGGATGTCCCGATAACGTTCGTACTGACGCGCAGTCGAGGACCAAGTCACTGGCCGATTCCAGAGGCATTCTGGCCGGACACTGTACAGTGAGTAATATTAATTATTAATATTTAATTTCAAAATTAAAACGCGGTCTGCGTAAGAGCGGGGGAGGGGGTGGCACAGTAGATGAAAATGGTCTCCGGGGGTTCAAACTTGGTGGGTAGACTCCCTAGGGGTGGGATACACTTCAGCCAAAAATTTGACCTCCAAAGTTGATCTTTGATCTTTGATCTCGGAAAAATTCATCTTCATTTTACCCCATCATGTGATATACCATTCGAAAGAGCATCAAAAGTTATGTAAGAATCCAAGTTTTCGTAGGTCTAGCGCTTTTCGTTTTCGAAAAAATCGATAAAATCTCGATTTTTCATGTTTTTATTTTTTTCAAAAATTTTTTTCCCGATGTTCCAATCGTTGCCTGCGCCTGGAAACTTGGCATATTATGTAAACATATACGAGGAATTCAGAAAAAAATATGCCGATTCGATACAACATACCACACCATGACTTTTTTTCGAACAACCTGGCACGCAATCGTCGACGCGGGTTCGAATCCCGCCGGCGACATATCTTTTGCCGGATTTTATTTCGACCCAAAACGATGTTTTTTCGACTTGAAATCACTTTTGATATGTTAGTCGGTTATATTAACGACGTTTTGCCACTTTTCAAGGGAAATCATGATCATTCCTCGCATCGACTTTTATCACATAAGGGTCCCCCTTATGTGAAAAAAGCAGGTTGGGGGTCATGTCGAAATCGAAACTCCGAATTGAAATTCTATTGATTAGACTGTCTGAAAATAAGTTTTATATTATTATAATTGCCATAAGGCATGAAAATTGGATCAATTTCGACATGACCCCCAACCTGCTTTTTTCACATAAGGGGGGACCCTTATGTGAAAAAAGTCGATGCGAGGAATGATCATGATTTCCCTTGAAAAGTGGCAAAACGTCGTTAATATAACCGACTAACATATCAAATGTGATTTCAAGTCGAAAAAACATCGTTTTGGGTCGAAATAAAATCCGGCAAAAGATATGTCGCCGGCGGGATTCGAACCCGCGTCGACGATTGCGTGCTAGGTTTTTCGAAAAAAAGTCATGGTGTGGTATGTTGTATCGAATCGGCATATTTTTTTCTGAATTCCTCGTATATGTTTACATAATATGCCAAGTTTCCAGGAGCAGGCAACGATTGGAACATCGGGAAAAAATTTTTTGAAAAAAATAAAAACATGAAAAATCGAGATTTTATCGATTTTTTCGAAAACGAAAAGCGCTAGACCTACGAAAACTTGGATTCTTACATAACTTTTGATGCTCTTTCGAATGGTATATCACATGATGGGGTAAAATGAAGATGAATTTTTCCGAGATCAAAGATCAAAGATCAACTTTGGAGGTCAAATTTTTGGTTGAAGTGTATCCCACCCCTAGGGAGTCTACCCACCAAGTTTGAACCCACGGAGACCATTTTCAGCTACTGTGCCACATCCCCTCCGGATCCCGACGCTCTTATGAAGACCGCGTTTTAATTATATTTGCAATTATAGGGCCAGCGCGAAGCTGCCAGTGCGCAAGGCGCATCCAATGCTGACGATCGGTCTGTCACCAACGGAGGTTTGTCATAGTAATAACAATATTGTTATTTTTTACGCCCGAGGTGCGAAAATATAGAACGGAACATACACCATGTAATGTGGATGTAATTGGAACTAGGAGACTGGAAAACACCTAGTAGGTTCTTCCAAAGTAATCAATAGTATAGATTGGCCAGCTTTACAATAGATATTGAGATAAGAAGAGCTTTTAGCTGGTAACGTGCTCGGTGAAGGTAGGTTTCATTCAGATATTATTGAGTTTCAATTCTAGATGCAAGTGAACACGGACTTCCCCTTCGACAAGTACGAGCTGGATCCGGGTGAGGATTAATTTAATTTATTTTATTTAATTATTTAAAATTTAACATTTATTTAATTGTAAAATTTAAAATTGCAGTGTGCGCGCTGTCGGACTTTGTTCGAGAAAGGACGGTCGCACTGGGCAACGCTAACGTGTGCTGGCAGGTGAGATGTGATCTTTTTTTTAACGATTACACACAAAATATTAATAATAGGAGTATTATGGAGAAGGTTCTTTAGAAAACTACTGGACATTGATTATTTTCGAAATACTAAGCATTTACAATGTTGTGCAAAATTCTCTCACCTTCTACTTCGTCAGGTCTTCGTATGATGCTATATTTTATTAACTTGTACAGTGATGTAATGTATTCTTTCAACTTCCAATTCATCAGGTCTTCGTGACCAACTCGTATCGTGTTCCCGGGCCGGGCAAGCCCTTCGGCTTCCTCAAAACGGCCACGAATGGCTCGAGCGTCAACCTCTTCCTCATGCCCTACAACTACCCGGTGCTGCTCAAGCTGCTGGATGATCAGAAGGTACGGTACAATTGCCAAAATCGATGTACAATCGATCAAACGATACGATAAGATAATTCTGAAAAGTATGGGCAAATCACATCACAGACCCAAATCGAAGAAAACTTAACATACTGAAACTTTTCCTTATTCTACACATTTGATACGTACATGAACCTGGCACGATCAATCTCCCAAAGAAAAGTTGCACCGAAAATTATTTATGTTATTGTTTTATTAAATACAGGCGGACGCAAGGTTGCGAGTGCACCCCGATTGGAGGCTCAAGTTGGATCAGTACGTTATCTCCTGCCCGAGCTACTACAAGACGGTGAGGAATTTTATTAGTGTTTATTTAAAATTTGGTGTTTCAACGTTGGACTTGAAGTCGGTGATTCTGTGTTTCAACATTTGATTAAGGTCTATGATTTTATCCCATTTGCAGCAACTGAAGAAGGGTCTGCTGCGGCTGAAGCTAACGGGCGGCTTCTTCGACGAGCCCCCACAGCCACTGTACGCGCCACTGATGAACAAGATGCTGAATGCGATGAAGAGTGCGGGCAAGGTACGATAGTCTAGAAGATTACGGTAGGTAGGAGGTGGGTCTCGACAAGTACTGTAGTGCAACATGATGAACAGGAAAATGATGAGAATGCGATAAAGTGTGTGGGAAAGGTACAGTAGTCAGAACCCGTTGATCAGTCGCTTCACTTGCTAATCTATTATTCCAGGATGAGATGGACAAGCTGCAGGCGGAGATCGCAGCACGGTTAGCCAAGCGCGAAGCGCAACGGCCGATCTCGTACATGGTATATTCATTTTAAATGAAATTGAAACAGTGTAGAACGATACGCAGTCATTTTATTGTGAACTACCGAAAAAAAAATTTAAATGGACAGACGCGTATTTGGCGAAAACATGCCGATTTTTTTAAATTTGTAGACCCTCTTCAGCAGGGCCCGAAGTTAGTGGCTACCTCTTACCACGGATAAAGATAGACTTACAAGACTTATAAAAATAATTAAGGTGGACGTGGAGAGGCGCGAGAAGATCAAGCCGTGGCGAAATTTCAGGATTGAGTGGGAGGTGAGGATTTAAACTAATAATTATTAATATTATTTATAATTATTATTATTATTTAATTAAAGGAAGAGAGGCGGGCGCGACTTGCCGCTGCGAAGAGTGAGGAACCCGAGAAGAAGAAGATCCGAGGGGTGAGTGGCGAATATTGATTGATTGGATACGGTAGACAAGTGAATACTATCGAAAAGATTCATCACCTGGTAGTTATGTGCTTCAGAGACTAGTTATATTTGAATGCAATGTCCCCCTTCAGTCTGGCTCTCAGTTCTTCTGGATAGTAGAGAAAACCTGTAAAACCATTCTCGAATGAATCCAACCTGATGATTGCGTGTTTCATCCTTTCTATCTATAGGCGAATTGTTATCCAATATCTTTCAGTCCCGCCTGCCGATGCCGGCCGCCCGCTCCAGCTCCGCCGTCGTCATTGAGGACGTGAGTTGTTATTGTTTTTGTTTCTTGTTGTTAATGTTTTTTGTTTTGATCAAAACAATAACAACCTCCTGCTTTCAGGACATTGCCCCCGATCCGGAGCTGCCCGAGCCCGCGCCGACTGCAATAGCGCCCGTGCCAAACCCAGCGGTGAGTAAAAAGTGAAACTCAAATAAACTAACCAAAAGTTGTTATTTTTTATCATTTTTTTATTATTTGTAGGGTATTACCAATGTAACATGCACTTGTCCACTATCATCTATTTTGCAGTCCGGCACCAACGCGCAGATTGACTTGTTCACACTGGCCAGCGCTACGGCCAAAGCCCAGGTCTACCGTAACCCCTTCATCATCGAGAAGGGACAGCTGGCACAGGTACGGTACCTGGTTGAGGAACAGCTATCACTGACTGACTTTTTTTACATTTCGAAATTTTATGATATTTTCTATAGGCGTAGCTCACCGTTTCTGGAACCGATTTTTTTCGATCACCAACTGATTTTCCCATTTCGCAGATGCTGCCCCGGCTGCGCATCAACCTGGAGCAGCAGCTGCGCGACTCGCCCATTCCCGCGCTCGAGGGTGGGCTGCCGGGAATGAGCTGCAAGCTGCAGACTGCTTGTGAGTTCTTCAGGAAAATCGATAATGGGTAGATTACTGTAGTCAGGGAAAATATTCTATTAGAACGATCCTGCAGACTGATTGTGAGTACGGTGGTCTATCCAGTGCTGAAAGGTTAAGGTAGAAGTGCAAAAAGTGAGTACAACTGTGAAACCGTATTGTGACTTGATGAAAATTGATAGTGGGGATTTTAATTAAAAACGCATCATGTAGATCAAACAATTACTGTAGTCAAGGGCGATCGACGATTGAAAGATTACGGTGCCCAATCAATAAATCGATAATTTCTCAGACGAGCTGCACGCGCTTCCCGTCGGCCAGATGGGCAACTACGATGAGTACGTGAAGCAGCTGGAGGCCATCGGGGCGGGACCGTTGAGAGAGGTACGGTAGGGGGGGGGGATACGGTAGAGATTACGGTATTTTGGCTACTGAGGGGTTCGGTAGAGGGGAGATAGAAGAAGATTGATATGTTACAGTAGGTTGGAATAAGAAGAATTCGAAAAATGTGTAAAAAAAATTCGCGTGGAGAATTTTATTTATTTTAGAAACCCAGATTCAGCTTGTTTGAAAATATTTAGTAATGTAAATAATGCATTGAAGGTGGAGAGCACAGATGGATGTTGAACATCCTTTTTGAAATTTAAATTTAGTTTTAAAATGAAGTGAAACTCTAAATTCGCAGGTGGAGCATCGGGCGATGCGCGAGAACACGTTCGGCAACCCCTTCAAGAAGGACAAGAAGGCCCTCGCTGTCGATGAGGTTAGTTTTATTTATTTATTTATTTACTTTAATTACTTGATTTGATTTTTTTGTCTATTTGTGACCATGTCGATTGGCGTTACATTCGGAACTGATGAGCAACCATGAGCCAAAGAAGTTGTGTTGATTTATGGATTTTTAAAAAAAATATTTTAATCCATTCAGGTCGGCGAGGCCCCCGCGGCCGCTCGCGACCAGAACAGCAACGGCATGTCGAAGAAGGACCGACGGGCGATGGAGGGCAATCGACCGCCCAGGAGGAAAGCGGGCCCGCTCGCGCTCAATTCGATGGCAATGTGGAGGTGAGGGGCGACCTACCGCAGACTAATTTTAAATATAAAAAATAATAGGAGTCCGTATTTTACCTACCGCAGACTAATCGATGAAATGACTATGAACGGGTAGAGTTTCGCGTATTTCGATTGCCATAATTGATTAATAGGAGTTTGGTAGCTAATCGTTCAAAAAATATCGAATAGTGATAGTTTTCCGGTTCTCTGTGAAATGATCTCACAATCAGATTGGTGTATACATTTATTGTGTGAATCCCAAAACTCGCAGGGAGCGGCGGCGCACCAACTCGATGTCCGCCGTTTCGGACCTCTCGCACACTGCGGACGACCTCACCGACGATCTGACGGACGCGGAATCCAGCTCACGAGAGAACTGTAAGTAGTCAGAATATCACTAGAGGGGGGGGAATTGGATACAGTATCCCACAATCAGATGTCTCTTCTCTTCTTGGTTGTCACCTTTCAGAAGAAAAGAATTTCTTGCGTTTTCCTACGAATTTCCTTTAAACCATCCTAAAATATGAAAATTTTTATTTCCATCAAGATTTGGTGAGTTCCTCGATCTTTTTATGGATATCAAATAATGACACTACTTATTTTCGAATATTTATCTGGCACTTTTCTAGTTCCGTACTAGGCCCCGCCCCCTCCCCCTCCTTACCCCTCGCGCTCCTCCCCCTTCCCTCCCTCTCTCTCGTCTTTTGCAATCTTTGGGAAGGGGCGGCGAGCGAGAGAGCGAGAGGGACTGAGGAGAGAGCGCTAGACTAACACGCTCCCTCGCCCCTCTCCCTACACTCTCTTACCCGTCTCGGCTAGACCGCGCTCTCCCTATAACCCCCCTACGCTCTCTCCTCTCGCTAATCGGACGGTACACTGTACCTATGCCCGATTGTTTGCCGCTTGATCGGCATTTTTGGAGTGTCTCCTACGCCCTAAACGGGCAGGTAGGAGGCGGGCTCCACCCCTCCCCTCCATTGAGGGGAAGGGGTGGAGTCAAGGGGGTGTGGCCTAGTACGGAACTAGAAAAGTCCCATTTATCTTTTTGTATGGGCTGCATTGCAGTGACTCGCGACGTGGACGATCTCCTGCTCGATCTCGCACTAGGCGCGTCCCCCTCGCCTTCTGCAGAAGGAAACGGTGGAGTCGATGCGATGCCCCTGCTGTCGAATGGGGGCGGAGCGAGCCCGGCCGGATCCACCGTCAGCAGGGTGAGAAGTGTGGTAGGACATGGTAGAAAATGGTTATTGCTCACGGTTTTGTATTTTGAGGTAGCAAGAGCGGACAGTCGATTTGCTGTTTCACGCATAGTGATTTCGAGTGAACCTTGCTTAATTAGTTTGCCTCGACCAGTTGCTATTCTCTTGTTGGTAATTCCATAGCATACATTATCCCTGTATTATCGATTAGTCATCGACTTTCGTCTCAGGACTCGGGCGTGTCGGCGTGGGGCCTGGACGAGGAGGCTGAAGATGATGACGACGATGATCTGGTGATAGTGGAGCCGTCTCCCGCCAAGAAGGCCAAGGTACGGTAGCATTATCGATTTTTCATGGAATCATTGATTCACGGGTTCTTCCATACGTATGATGTTTTTACAGAGGAAAAATCAGCGATTTTTGATAGGAAAATTATTGGCAAGAATTTATTGCAGCTCGCGGAGACGCCCGCGACCCGTGCAGCACCCGCGCGCAAGCGGGGAGGAGGAGCGGGAAGGGGAGTCGAGGAGGTGACACTGGACCGGATTCGGCAGCTGAAGGGAGAGGTCGTGAATCTGACGAGGAAGTTCATGACGGGTGAGATTATTAGGTTATTTTTTAAAATGAAAAGAATTACCTAGAAGATCTGGGTTTCTAAGTTCTTGTATGTTCTTCGAAGCAATTTTCTTGTATGTTCTTCGAAGCAATTTTCTTGTATGTTCTTCGAAGCAATTTCACAAAATTTATCGAAGTTCTATGAAACGAAGAGAGCGACGACAATGTTTTCTTTCCCAGACGATGCCATCCTCGCGAGTATCGACGCGCTGCTGGCGCCGCTCTCGATGCGCGCCCTCATTATCATGACGCGCTTCGCGAGGGACGAGGCCGCGAGGTATTGTTATTGTTATTGTATTTTTTGGATGCTTCAAAACAAAAACACGGTTGAAACTAAATTACGTTGGGTGATCTGTCAATCAGTGTGCTTGTTGATTGATGATGATGACGAGATATTTTAGAGCCGGGCAGTTTAGGAGCATTTGTGTTTCATAATATTCGAGGGTTCCTAAACCCCTCACCATGTTATTGTTCTGCACAAATTTTATTATGAATGGTGTGTGAGCATGGACTGACTTAATTGATTGCAGGTTCAAGAAGCGTGCGCTCATCAAAGTGTTATCGGAACGGCTGGCCGAGCTGGAGGCCGTTGCACCGTAGGAGTACGGTAGCTGAACCCCCCCCCCCTTCCCTGATATTCAGGGCGATTACGGTAGATGTGTAGTTAGGCGTCACTGTTATATCGAGTATGTTGTTGATCTCTCTATCCCGTATATTGTTTCCGCCTTTCGATCTCGAGTGATATTTTAATATATTTAAAACGCACTTTCACTTATTCCGAATCTTAACTGCTGTTGTACCATCAACCTTTTCCGTATCCCAGTTTCTATAATCTGTTCACATGTTTCATGTTTTCGTTCTTATTACTCATATCACACTTTTAAAATTTACAATTTTCCCGTTGTAGAATCATTGCCTTTTGTTTTGTTTATCTAAAAGAAGACTTGAACAAAAAAATCTGTACCAACCCGGGTCGTTCTGTAAGGAAAATCTGATGAGGGGTGAATAAAGTAAATTATTATGGTCGCGGCGCATCTGTATGGGTTGTAAATCCCTGAATGATATCTGCCAGCGCGAATATTGATTATTTGTGCTCGAAACTTCTGGTGAAATAGTTTGTGAAAAAATATTGATTTTTGTGTCCATTTCGCTATTGAAAAAGCGTTGATTGTTACACATATCGCTCGTTGTTGATTGCATTTGTTTCATTGTGAATCGATAATCACCCCCGGGCTATTGCAGATGCTGTCATCGTCGATGGTGCTGAGCCGGCTGGCTGCAGCAGCCAGCTCGTCGCTGACGCCGTCCGTACTGCAGGCGCAGCAGCGCGCCGCGCTGCACGACCGCAGCTCCGTGCCGCGCGTCGTCGACGATCGGTGAGGGATTTCGCTCATTGCCTCACTCGGGGCCTCATTGAAGTCCCAGCATCGATAATGAGAAAAGAATAGAACGAACAGTTCTCCAAAGGATCCGTGTATTGATTATTTGTTTACAGAAATTGAAAATACATCAGTAACTGAGTAATTGCAGCGAGAAGCGCTCGCACCGAATCGTGGACGCGGGCTACGCGTTCCGCTACCATCGCCAGGGCGTGGACGCCCTGCCGAGGATACCCGATTGCAAGGTGGGTATTAAATTCGCAAGTAAAACCAAAAATTGGGAAAATCAAAAATTGAGCCGTTTTTTTGAACAAAAATAAAAAGAACTACTAAACTAAAAATGATATCTTGAAATATTTCTTGTCAATGAGTTTGTAGTGGTATATGTGACGTTCAGGTGCCCGTGGCGCGTCCGGCGTACAAGAAGCGCGAGGCGTGGAGCGATGACCAGGCGAGGTGAGATTCAGAAATATAAATCATTTCGAATTTATGTAGGTACCGCAATCGATATTTTTCAAAACCTTAATAAAATTGCATGCTTGAATGGATACTACGTTTTTGACGATGGGAATCTATTTGAAAAAACAAAAATTCGAAAAATCGTAAAACAACAAAAATACAGCCTTTTTAATAAAACTGAAAATTGCCATGCCCCTACCGTACCTAGTACAGAGTTTGAGCACATCATGGGTCAGACATTATACAACATTTTTATTTAATTTTTATTTATTAATTAAAATGAAATTTTTGGTGTTTTTATTTCTCAACATCTCAGTTGTACGCTTTTCATTCATTGATACGCCAGATTTCGATAAGAGGAATCATATTTATTCAGATATCGTTTGCTTTCAGAGATACACATATATGCATATTCCGAGGCCTGTGGCGGGCGTCCGACTAAAATTTGGGCATTAAGGTGCGCTAGGTTATGGTCAGGAGTGTTTCTAGCTTGTAATAAAAAACAAAGCTAAGAAAGTGCACGCGGAAATCAGGAGAAAAATACATTTTTTTAAAGTTGCAGGTGAAAAACGTGTGAGTTGGCCATATTCCTAGGCCTGTGGCGGGCGTCCGACTAAAATTTGGGCATTAAGAAGCTCTAGGTTTTGTTCAGGAGTGGTTTTAGGTTGTATCTAAAAACAAAGCTAAGAAAGTGCACGCGGAAATCAAGAGAAAAATGGAAAATACGAACTTTCAAAAGTGGCCAAAAAATTTCAACCATTATTTTTAGACGCCTATCGTATTTATAGGGCATAGTAGCAGTAATCATTGGATGGGGCAGGCCAAGAGCTTTTATATGAGCATAATTGTGGTACCAAAAATATAGTTTGAGCCAGAAAATCGATGAAGCAAGAAATAAGAAAACAAGGTGGGAAATCGCTACAAAATCGTGGTGTATGACTTTGATGAATCGCAGAAACGCCCATGCTCTGCACTACCTAAATTTATGTTAATGTTTTTCAACGAAATACGACAGAAATGCACCAGAAATTTGAGGAAGAAATTGTAAAAATATGGAGCGGATAATGTGTGATATTTTTGAAATAAAAACAAATTTCGTACAGATTCGGCCAGAACGACTACATCGACATCCTGGGCGACGGCTCGCTGCACCCCGCGCTGCTGCAGGTATATTTTATTATGTATTAAATTAAATATTATTTATTATATTAAAATTAATGTATATTCACTCATTGAACTGCTACATAAACTATTTCTTATTTTAATGGATTCTTTAGCAATATGTTAGTAGCTTAAATTACTACTTTAAACATAATTTACAATTTAAATAATTAAATAAATTACCTTCGCAGTTCCACACGCCCCGCTGGCTGCGCGGCTTCCCCGGGCAGCACAAGGCGAACGAGCTGGTCAAGCTGATCCATTACAGGAACCTGTACAAGGAGAAGCTGCAGGTAAGTAATTTTTCGAAATGAGAAATTAGAGGCGCAAAAAAATGTAATTCGGTTGCAATAGATTCTGGAGACATTCACAACGAACACGTATTTTGAAATGACGCTCCGTGGTTTCTTCTGAGAAGATAAAATTCTCCTATTCTTTCCCACTGAAAAGTGCAATTTCGGGCGGTTGAACAGAAGTTACCATTGCAGGAGCACTCGCCTCGCCGCTGGCACGAGCTGCAGAAGCGCATCAAGTACCTCCTCATGCACCACAACTACAACAAGCAGGTGAGTAAAATGATTTGATTTATTCCCCTTTAAATCATCACAGTTATTTTGCACTAGATCTAGAACAAGCATTTGATTTGGCTGATCTAACCTAATCACCTTGTTTGACAGTTGTATATGAAAAATTAAGATTTTTTGATTTCGAAATATATTTTAATTAAATATTCAATTAAAGGACGAGCTGACGCGCGAGCGTGATCTCGGCTTGTGGGAGGAGGAGCCGGACTACGCGTACAAGGACAAGAGCAGAAGGAGCTTCAAGGATAATGTCTGATTGATCTTTGATCTTTGGTCTTTGATCTCTCGCCTAAATAATCGCTTATCTTGTTCAAGAGCTGTATTTGATAGATGACAATCTTTAATCTTTCTCCAAAGTAAATCGCATCCCTTGTTCAAAAATTGTGTTTGATAGATGATCCCATTGTTTGTTGTTCCTGTTATCGTAGATTGCATAGTGCATAAAATTTTCGGTTCGAGAACAAATGTGAATGGGACATTTCATGCTATGAGAATGAATCTATAGATGAAAGAATGGGATTGTTCCAGATGTTTTATAGTGTTGAGAACAGATGTTCAAACATTTTATAAAAGCTTTCCAGTTTTACGATGTAGAATCTATGCGAATTCCATTCGGATCTGCATACACTATTTATCTCACCGGTCTAATTTCGTATCTCTAGCTCCAACTAGCAGTTATCACCTCCTCTCACACGTAACTGACCCTCCGTGGGAATATCATTGTCCTACTCCCTTTCTGTCTAAACAGAAACTCCCACTCCCTCAAGGGAGGCTATCGGATGTTATCCCAGCCCCTTTCTCTACTACTCACTGCTGTTTTTGTTTTCTAGACAAGGCATTGATATTCTTCTGACCCAGTTCATGAACTAATATTCGAAAAAAAATGATTTGGCTGAACCAAATCATAGCTACTCCCCATTGTTGCCCAAACACACCCTCGGGGACTATCCTCGATGTTATCCCACCCTTCGCCCCACTCTCTTTTTCATCCTACTAACTCTTCTCGCTCTATCCCCCTCCTCTCAATATGATGGATGAGAGTATGCACTCTCCCTTTCTCTCCTACTGATTCTCACTGATCTTTTATCCCATTTTTCGAGAGAGAGAGAGAGTCTCTCCATTTTGCCTTATCTCTAGGACGTTAGCGAATAACCCCCATTCTACCCTCCGGGCACTCTATGATTATCTCGTCCTCATAATCTCTCGCGACTATCAATGAGTGATCAATCTTCACCCCCCGTGATAGTGGGGCGAATCTCCTCGATTTGCGTAGTCTCTAACCCCTTTTGATGAATCTTTTTGCCACCTTTAGGCTATAAAGTGGCACAATCAGTCCTGATCTATCGACTTAAATCATGTCCTCAGTTGTGTTATGTAATCTGTCATTCCTCCTACTCGTAAGATTAGGCTCTGGCTGAGCAATAATATATTATGATTCCGTTAATCAGTACTATCTATCTGGCCAATAACCCCATAGTGCTTTGGTGCGATTTATTGCGTTAATCAGTTCTCCATCTAAATCATCAGCTAGCACAATTCTCCTTGATCCACACAGTCTCTCGCTATTTCACCTTGAATGATTGAGTATGTTGCCATCTGGTGGCTATAAATTGACACGATTGCGCTAAACAGTCCCGATTTATCTGATCGAGATTATTATCTTGATAGCTGCTAGTAAACAACAGGGTGATGACTCGGTGATGTAATCAGTAGTCACTAATCACATTTAAAGAAGGTGTCCCACGAATATCTGGCTAACTGAGTTCTCGATGTGACCTTGTGGGTCGTGGCTACCCGAAAACACTTTCGAAACTCCCATGTTTTCAATTTTCGTTTGAACTGAGTTATGATCAATTGGCTGCGTGCCAAGTGACCCTGAAAAGCAGGCAACGAGCGAGAGAGCGTGCGAAATGAGGAGAATTCCCCTCGTTGATCCAGTGTTCCGATATCCGCCCCGGATCGATGTCTCATTCCTCTTCTTTCCACTTGAATACCCCCACAATCCGCTGTGCTGAATAGACAAGACACCTGCGCGAATGTGACACACAGACGCAATTCCTTTTGGGATCAGATCAGATCTCCCTTTTTTCTGCCCTTATCTCTACTTTCGTTTACACTTCTTTTCTAATGCAGAAAATATCAGATCTGAATTAAAATCGGCGCTAATCTAGTTGAATCATGCCTAAATTGCGCAAAACTCTGTGGTTCAGATTTACGTGTTTCTTTACTTCTTTCCACTTGAATACCCCCAACAATCCGCTGTCCTGAATAGAGAGAAGACACCTGCGCGAATGTGACACACGCAATTCCTTTGGGATCAGATCAGATAACCTCCTTTTTCTTTCTCCCTAAAATCCCCCCTATTCTCCTTGCATTTAAATTTTTATAAAAAAAGAAAGAGTTTCTTTCAGAGCAGTTGAACTGAATCATAATTATATTTTATTATGAGAATGATCTCACGCGTAATCCCCTTTGGATCAGATACTCTCTTTTTTGTTCCTGATTTGGTGTTTCACATTCATCGTTTACTTTTTCAACTTAAACAACAATAATACTACCATAAATTGGGGTTGCGTGGACCATAAAAACTAATCAGTTCTGAATCACTTCTCTAATTCGTTTCCTGCTGGATTACGAATTGCTATGGACAAAAAACTACCTAACATGAATCAACGCTGTATACAAGTAAGCACCCTTTCCTAATATCATTTCCGATTCGAATCTTGCATTTTCGTACTAACCGGACCGGCTATCAGACCACTACATATGCACATTCGGGAACTAAAATTACCCCTTTCAACTGTGCTAATCAGTCACTATATATTTTGGTTTCCCCAGTTGGTAATGAAAATGTATGAATCGAATCTTGGGCGTAAAAGGCGAGCGCGGACTTTTTGTCTGTTCGCCCCGTCAATGGGGGGAATTGCCATTCCATCACATTTTGTATGCATACACCCGCCCCGCCGTTCGTTCGTTGATGGAAATGTAATGGGGTCATAAGGGCGGTACAATGTTTTCGTCTCTTCATTTCGCCCTATCTCTCGTCAGTTAGAGAAGCGAGAGAGTGTTGAGAAATGAGAGAAACAGACCATCAATCCACGGGCGAAGGTTTGGCGCGTTCGCTCATTCCTTACCGTTATTGTTATGGTTGCCGCTGATCGATATTCTGGGCTCAGGGGATGCTTGGGATACTGTAATCTTTTGCTAATTGGAAGTTCAAAAAGTACTGCAGACTACTCATAAAAATGTGCAAAAAAATAGATGGCATCGATCAAAAACGCAGACGTCTGCAAATTTTCTAGGATATATCTGCAAGCCTTCCTTTCATAGTCCATTCATTCCCTCTTCCTCAATCGTTCATGTCGTCGTTCTGTCTCCCTTCCTTATGTCTTGGAATTGGCGGGAACGATAGGATACCATAGAGTGCTGATCACCAGAAAGCGATGACATATTTTAGCCTCATAATCCAGTATGAGCATTTTCAAAGATTGTTAACTATTTACTTCATGGAAGCCCATAATCAATCGGTCGGTTGTGGATTCTTTTTCATATTTCTTTGCAAATTTATCTTCATGCCCTCCTCTCATATTCCATTCATTCCCTCTTCCTCTATCATTCATGTCGTCGTTCTGTCTCTCTTTCTTATGTTCTGCTTTTTGTTGGTTCAGCAGGATTAAGAAGTTTGTTGCTCACCTGAAATGAATAAATTACAGCAGGCCTCCTAACCGAAACGAATTATTATAAGAATATTAAGTGAAACCTTCCGAGATATCAAATTAAGCAGTTGAGTAGTAAATTTACTTGGATAATTTCCAGTCTGCTCTCATATTCCATTCATTCCCTCTATCGTTCATGTCGTCGTTCTGTCTCCCTTTCCATTCACTCCCTATGTTCTCGCTCTCTCCATTTCCCATGATCTCTCCCCAGTCAGACAAGGCGAGAGAGTGTGTAAAACGGAGAGACGCAGTCCCTACTCCCACTCGTTTCCGTATTCAAATTGCTCCAGAGTCCTTGCAAGTGGTCGCTTAGTGAGATGGAGTCCCTCCTTTAGCGCAAGTAGTGAGTATTATCCCGCCAGGGTGGGGGGGGGTGTCCCAAGGGGGGCAAGAGTAGAATAGGCAAGGATAAAGAGTCTCATCTTATTCATATGATACCCCTACCTTGTATACGGTCTTAAACGATCTCATATGAACTCTTAACGGTTTGACCAAGTATTTAGTGAGAATAATCCAGCCAGGGGCTGTCCCCTGGGGGCAGGGGTGGAGTAGCCACAACTTATTCTCATACAAACCTTTTATATGATCAGGATGAGTGAATAAATTGCATGCCACGATCGAAATGTACCGCGGATCCTACTTGAATGTTCGGTATCTAAAAATTAATCGGTCCATGTGCAAAGAGATTTGTAGGATATGAAATAATATTTGCTTTCGCATCTTTCATACTCGATTGCTTGCTTCTATAGCAGATCCAGATAATCGCTGCATCCATTTTTCTGGTTGTTTTTTCTCTTGACATTTGATTGTTTAGAGCTGTTCGTTCTATGTGGCAAAGGCAGTTATTCGGCCTACAAGCATGCTATCCCATGCATTCCCGGGGTCTGTCTCTTGCAAAGCATTGTCTCTTTTTTTCTGAAAGAGTTATTGTCTATTTTGCATCATCCATACCACTTTCCCTGTCAGCAATGTCTTGACTTTTACAGAAAAATATCTTTGTTTTTTCCAAGTAAGTCTTGCATGATTGTAGGTCCATTTTACCCTCTATCCATCTCCCCTCTTGCCTATGAAAAAATATAGGTTGGGTTATCTATTTTACGCCATCAGTTTCCCCCTCTTGACTGTCATTTCCACACCACACTGATCGTGGCGCGAGGCCGTCACAACATTACACCGTGGGGCTGACAGTTAGGCAGCCGTCTCTTCATTTTGCACATTCTCTCGTCGATCGAGCGGGCGAGAGAGTGTGCAAAATGAAGAGACGGCGGCAGCATTTCTCTAGCAGCAAGAGAGCTGAGCGCGAGATCGGGCTGATTCATGCTGGTGGTCACGTTTTTTCTCTACTGTTGCCCAAATTTTTTATTCACGTTTCTACATTTTTTGCAACTCACCTTCTTCTATGAGCCCGTTTGTGTAAGAGTCGAACAAAAGAAGGGTGGATACGGACAGCAAAAAAATAGGAATCTTATCAAAGAGTGTTTTCTGATACACTTCGGGGTACTCGATTCGATGGTATATTTCTCAATGTTTGAAAATCGCTCATTTGCATATCGGAGCCAAGTAAAAAGTAGACGATTTATGAAATTTTCCGCGATTTCTCGCAAACCGTTGTAGTAGTCGGAAAAGTTTGAAGTGCAACTGTAGCTCATTTTTGAAGGGGAATATTATGATATTTTTGAAATGTTGAAAATTTCAAAAACTCTCTATATTCAGATCAGAATGGGCGTCAAACACAAAAGAGGTATTTTTAACCAATCGCATTGGCTGCATGCTTATCATACTTGATAACGTTTTAAATTTGGTCGCTGTACGACTCTGCTAACAAAAGTTATGATTTTTTGAATTTTTGAAAAAGTACTGAGTCGCCCCTAATCGGAGAGGCGAGAGAGCCATTTGCACAAAGGAGTGCAATTAGCATCTGAAAACTCTCAGTCCTCGGCGTGTCGACTGTTCGCAGACGGACGTCTGTATGCAAATGGCTCTCTCGCCTCTCCGATTAGGGGCGACTCAGTACTTTTTCAAAACTTCAAAAAATCATAACTTTTGTTAGCAGAGTCGTACAGCGACCAAATTTAAAACGTTATCAAGTATGATAAGCATGCAGCCAATGCGATTGGTTAAAAATACCTCTTTTGTGTTTGACGCCCATTCTGATCTGAATATAGAGAGTTTTTGAAATTTTTAACATTTCAAAAATATCATAATATTCCCTTTCAAAAATTAGCTAGAGTTGCTCTTCAAACTTTTCCTACTACTACAACGGTTTGCGAGATATCGCGGAAAATTTCATAAATCGTCTATTTTTTACTTGGCTCCGATATGCAAATGAGCGATTTTCAAACATCGAGAAACACACCACCGAATAGAGTACCCCGAAGTGTATCAGAAAACACTCTTTGATAAGATTCCTATTTTTTGCTGTCCGCCTGCTGTTCGACTCTTACACAAACGGGCTCCTATCACTGGCCTAGCAGTGAATTCCTCTGCAGGACGCAAGTGCCTTAATTAACGGGATTACCTTTTCCTTTTACCTTTTTACCTTCTTCTAGATCTCCTCTTGCAAAGTGTTTGCTGGTGGCCATGTTTTCTAGTGCTGATGCTTCATCAAACGATTACTTCCGCCCTTTTGCCTCGAGCTAAACTAGGAAGTGATCATCAACAATCTGCCTGAGGCTGCTTGCCTTTGTTATAGGTGATATCAATTGATAGTGAAAGTATGCTCATGTATTGAGTTCAACACCCATCCCAATTGTTGCCCGTGCGCGCGTGAGCGCTTGACAGCCGTAATCGGTTCGGCTAATCAGTTCTGTTCCTATAAAAGGAACCATTGCTCATTCATATTGGCTAGTCTCTATCATCGTCATCGGATAAATGACTTGATCCCTAATCGTCAAACAATATCTACACAGACGGTACACCCGATTATATTCGGTTGTATAAGCCTTCTACTGGTTTTATCCATTCCACCTTCTGTTTCTTCTTTCATTTTCGCTATCGAAATGCTATTGCTCAAAGTTCGGTTCTGTTTAATCAAACCGCGCAATACTGTAGTTTCGCAACGGGCTACAAAGCCAGAAAATGATCATCAACAATCTGCCTGAGGCTGCTTGCGCACGTGTTTTCTGCTGTTTTCATCCATTCTTTCGCCTCGAGCAAATGCTATGTAGCCAATAGATCATATCATACTCACCCATTCTACATTTCTCTACATTTCAACATTTCTCTATGTTTTCTTCTTACAATACGAGAAAATGATCATCAACAATCTGCCTGAGGCCGCTTGCGTGAGCGGGCGTTTGTTGCGCACACGCTCAAGATTTATTGCTTGAGGGCCCGAATTTAGCGATTCATCGTCTCTTCATTCCTCCTGCACTCTCATCCCCTCTGGCTGACTAGATAACGAGAGGAAAAGAAAATTTCGCTTCTAGAGGCAGAGTTTGGAAGAGAGAATTGAGACTCTGGGAGAGAATGGGCCAGATTGAGAGCCGAAAATGGCTGAGAGATTTTTTTTTGTTTAGCGCTTGAGTCTCAGAACTGAATTTATTGAAGCAGTGTCTCTATTTTCGCTCAATTTCTAGTTGTAGCCCATCCAAAATCTCACATAAGTTGTTGCGGAATATGAGCGGAAAATGTCTTAACGACATGTATACAATTTATTGAGGCAATAATTCTATTTTCGCTCACTTTCTAGTTGTAGCTCACCCTAAATCTCATGAAAGTTGTTGCGATTTGTGATAACTACCTAAACGATACGCACACATCGTGTTTAAACATCGGTTCAGCATGAGTAATGGGGCTTTGTTGCGATAATCATATTCCCCTCCCTCCATATATTGTGCCCTTTTCGACTCTGACTCATCACTTTCCTTATATGTTCGCGGAGGGCTTCGTGTCTCCACTTCTCCTTTTCGAATATCACTTATTATTCTCTCACAATTTTCCTGAATATGCGTCCTCATTAGATGAAGAGGCCTTCTCTCGGCAATGAAGAGACCGATTCTTCATCTCTTTATCCCTGATGCTCACGTATGCGCTTTCTGTGTCATTATGCTTCATGCATTTCTCTCGTTTCCCCCCTTTTCGGATCTTTCGTTTCAAAGGCAGCACCGAAATGGGATTTCATTGAAATTGTCGATTCTCTCGATAGTGATCTGAATTGCATTTTGGATGTGATTCAACATTAGATCAGCCGCTTTTTCCTGCCTTTTCTGTTTGACCGAACCAGTTCGGGCTTTGTTGTCCCTTATTTGCCTATCGTTTCGATAGGTTTTATCGGACAATCTTGGGTTCGCTCACCTGACCCGGGTTTCAAGTTTCTACGAGAGTTCTATCGCATCGCATGGTATGTAAAGGGAAACATAAGTGGAAATACAAAGTGAATATTGCGCATCCATTATAACCTTCAAGGGCAACGCTTTGCACACCTTTCCATGACACTGATGGACTGTTTGTGCGAGAGCTCCATCACCGATTAGCCTTATTCGCGAGAGAATTGCGGAATTCTCTTCCCTCGAGGGAGGGGGGAGGAATACTAGGTGGGGTGTTTCGGATGCATAGGACACATTTCACTCCATCATCGCTCCTAGTTGTAAGATGCAATTCCGTTGCTCACCTTTAAACTCTGAAACTGCTCATCAAGAGCAAGTAATCCATCTGCATCATTTTTACAATATTCAAACAGTTCTGGGTGTAGTTCAATCCAGCTTCAAGCCCATAAAATTGACAGGTGCTCGCCCCAGTAAAATCGGCTTCGTCAACGCTAATTTCCGCTTGCCAGAGACATGAGAACTCCCCTTTGCTTAACGGGTTTCAGAGCACTGGCGCCACTCTCTCACTTACCCATGCTCTCTCGACGGTTAGAGAGGGCGAGAGAGCACGCGGGAATGAGAGAGTTAGAGACCCTCGAACATGCGCGGTTTCATGATTCAACTCATGCATCTGCTCTTAGCGTGTAATTGGCTCTATCTCCCTCCGTCTCTCTCGGAATATCTGAGATGAGAGGGAGGGAAGACACGACATTGCTGTCAGTGCTCAGACCCTATCAAGGATTTAATCGGACGGGAAATGCATCGTCCATTCTTAGTTTCCGCGACGATTTTTCAACTTTTCAAGTAGGCAAGCGAACTTTGGAACCCTTTCTCGTCGAGCTGTAATCAGATTTCTCAAGTTTGGCATGTCTCGTTTATGCTCCACGCGCTGCCTTGGATTTTTTTACAATGTGCTATTGAGAACCATCACTTGTCGAAACAGAAAGTGCCTTGTCTTGCCCGCGCAACGCAACGTCTGTTCATCTTATCCTTGCTCGACCTCTTTTTATGCGCCAACTGTCAGCCCTTCTGGCGCGCTCAGCAGGTATCCCTGTACTAGGGAAGAATACGACCTATCGTCTCTCATTTCGCTATGCTCTCTCGTCGATCAGAGAAGCGAGAGAGCAGGTGAATGTCAGAGAGTCAGACCAATCCTCAAGATTCGCTCTCTCGAAGTCTGTCCTCACCAGACTTGTACTGCTACCGCGCTGCCCTTAACTGCCTGCCCTCTCAATTTCTCACGTTCCCTAGTAGCCATGGTCACTCAGAGAGCAGGCTGAGATCCTCTCTGGAGGCCAGGTATGACCTGAGAGTCAGAAGAGGGATGAGTAGGCCTAATGATTCAAGATAATAAGCCAGATGCGCGTTTTATTGGCGCTTCCCTGTGGTAATTATCGCACCTATCTCACTTCCTTTCTTGGGACAGTAAGAAATCAATGAATGACCTACCGCATCGTAGGTGTTGATTTGATTTAAAATAGAATAATCAGCCAGAGACAGTAAAGGTAAAGGTGTATCCAATTCAATCGACACGCTGGTATGACCAACCCATGACCTAGAACAGTAATAGACCAACCAATGACCTGCCGCATCCTGAGTATGTTAGAGAATAATCAGCCAGATGCGCTTATTATTGGCAGATCCAAGAGTGGGATAGGTAATTATCGCACCTCAGAGTGGCCTTCCGTTTTTAGGAAGAACTGTCTATAATGAACCCTGTTTCCCAGAAGTGAACCCCTCATTTTCCTAAAAAAGCGGTAAATGAGCAGGCTATTGGCCCAATTTCTCCCCATCCCGCGCCCGATCACCTCATTGACTCGTAAAGCACCGCCCGATTTAGGCTCCCTTTTCCTCAATCCGGGTTCGATGGCCGGTCTGACTATCTCAGTTTCCCATGCTCTATCGCATCTCTGATTTAGGAGAGAACACTACGAAATGAGAATTGCTCTTGGGTTCTTACCGATTCTCGAGCGAGGGAGTTTCGGAGGGGAGGAGTCCTAAGTGCGTCTAAATCTCCCGACCATTGTTCCGGGGTCAATCGACCGTGAGATCATCGAGAGTTCCCGCACTTATGAGGGCAGGAATTTCTCAGGGCCAATGACTAAATTGCAGTAAATCGCAGTCCATAGTCGCTACTTAGCATAGGACAAATTATTCTGAATTTTTCGCCTTAATCTGCTTGCTGAGCGAATTTCCATGAGATTTCCATGATCTCAGTAGCTGAAAATGACAAGGCTTTCATAATAAGGAATATTGGAATCTCCATCAGGATATTGCCTCACATTCTTCATCTCCTCTCTTGTTAATGCAATTTCCTGTACTACTCTCGACAAGGATGGAGTAATATGTGCGCATCCATCCGCCAGTCTTAATAGTGAGAGATTCCATACGATTTATTCCGTCTACTCGCAATACTTTTCATTATCGGGCTTCTCAATCGCGCTGCAAAATTGTCTTTCGCTGCATTTTCAATCCATCCCATCCTTTTCAAATTGACTCAAACTAACATCATCCCGCCTCTCTGTTTTATCCAGCAATTATCCGAACAGCGTAATATCCGCCGCTAATACTCCAAGAAGCTAAAGTCTTTCGCTGCGTTTCATTCCATCCCCTCATTTTCAAATTGACTCAATCCTCCCGATATCTCTCCCCATTAGCTCTCAAGCGCATCTCCTCAATATCGGAATGGACTCGCCCCGCGCATACACAATTCATTCATCTTGTAATTTGTAATGCCATCACTCTCCCCAGTTTCCCGGCTCTCTCGCTCACTCTAACCGAGTGAGGCTCAACTACATCTGTTTTGCGGCCTTTCCTCTCCTCTTCTTCTTCATCGCTCTTCTTCTCCAATCATTTGTATAATGGAGCCGCCCCTCCAGTCATTCCGTCATTACACCCTCGTTCTCACTACATCGATATTACTTCGCTTTTTGTTTTCTCGGGGGGGGGGGGTGGGGAGTCTTTGGGCATCCTCTGTTTCCAATTACGCATCGAATCGCGAAAGATGTGGCAACTTTGCGCCCTTGACTCCGCCCACCCCGCCTCTCTCCACTCGGACTGTCCCCTTCCTCCATTCTCCACCACCCCTTTAGGCACTGTCCTTACCCCTCTCCCCTCCCTCTCCCTCTTGTTGTTCGTGTGTCCTCCCTCTCACTAGTATCAATGGGCTTATCGTGTATTTGCTGTCCCTATGAGTCTCTCGGTTCTCCCTTGTCTCTCGCCCGAGAACACTTATCAGTAAAGACGGTACCAGAACCAGTGCCAGCCCCATAACCAACGCGCCTTTTGGAACCAGAGGAGATGGCACCAGGGAAATAGATCAGCGGTTGCGCCATCAACCGGTGGATTAGTGCTATCACCGCGTTATCACTGCGGGGCCTTTGATCTGCCGCCGTTGTGTCCACTGGGGTCCGAGCGGAGTCTCCGTAGTAGGGAGATAACTGTGGTGCTGGTATACTTTCTCACCAGCCTTGCGCTACTCAATAGCATATTTAGGATGATTTTATCGTTCACAGGCGCCGAATTTCATAGGTGATCAATATATTCAGTTATCACACCGCCAATCAGTATTGGTTTCAGTAGCAATCACTTACTTCTACTCACATCCCTCCCCCCTAATCTCTCTGCCTCTCTCGCCCCGTCTCCCCGATCCGCCCACTCTCTAATCCTCTCTCAAAACCAACAGCTGGAGTCGGTCTCTTCTATCGCTTGCGTTGATTTGGTCACTTTTTCCTCTCTCTCCCGTCTTCTCAATCAGTTGCCAGTAAATCATACACATTCCACCTCTACTTTGCCGGTTTACTTACCCAAAATCTCAAAATTCACCAACAAAAATGTCATTTGCCCCTCTCGTCCCATCATAAATCCCTGCCCGCCCCGCGTTACATAACACCACATCGCTCCCCCTCCCAGCCCCCGGTAGTAATACGGTCCATTAGGGTGGAGCCCGTAAATTTCACGGGAGAGATGACTCTCGAATGGGCTCGTAACTTTTGCTGCTGTTTCGCGTCTCGGATTTCCAGCTCGTTTTCTCATTACGTGAAGATAGTTGAGACAATGTGTCTCTCCATTTCGCGTGCTCTCTCGTCTTTTCTCTAACTTTCAATGAAAATGCAAAATTGCAAATTGCAGAATCGAATGAGGCGATAACCATATCGGGTCGATCAAGAATGTTGCTACTATGGTTACTAACTACCATCACATCAACAGCGCAAGCAATCGATCTACGTGAGTTTTCTTCGTCATATTTGCAACTGTACGATGGTACAGTAGCCCTCCATCCATACACATTTCTTGATACCACCCAATTTCGGCCACTAGTGATGGCAATTCGGGCCTCTCCCTACTTCTAATGCTCCATGTATGGTTAGATTGACGAGATAGCACACAATTGTAAGAGATACGAAGTGCCATCAGTAGTGTCATCTTAGGCAATCCCCCGCGCCTCCGTCTAATTTCCTTCTTCTCCTTCTCTCTTGGCCTCAATTTATTGCCTGAGGCAACAAACAAACAAACAGCCTTAGAGACGCCTCAGGGCACAGACACTGATTGCACGAGGAAATCGGTCAACCGTGGCGGATTTGAATCTCCTGATCTCTTCAAACCGCATACTCACTCGCCTTGTTAGACATCTGACCGAGTTGCAGGGTTTCCGGGAGGTTTTCTGGACCGTTACAGTAGCGGATCAGTCGAACAGAAGACCAATAGGAGCCTGACTATATGGCTTTGTTACAGAGAAAGTGTTTTTTAGAACCAGATAATGGCCCTCAACCGAAGCTTGTGATAGTCGCCTATAGGAGCGAAAAATGTGTTCGATTGGATAGTATCTTGAACCAAGTGATCATTCAAACCCTCCCAATTTCCATCGCTCTCCCACAGTTGCGTGCTCCTCCCAGACCTTGTCCATTTGTCACAGTCACCCTCTACTCCTGTAGATCGAGTCGATAGGGGGGAGATTCACGATACGATAATTACCGAAAGAAAGGTTCGAGGTCACTCAGAGCAATAATAATCATGGAGGCCTCTCACCACTCTCTCGCTCTCTCTGAATCTCCTTGTCTCTAGCTGTCTCAAGACAGAACCTCTCAAGACTGAGAGGATCATGACTCCCTCTCTCTCTTCCTCGATCCATTGTTCCATTGTACTGTCAACACAAAAGGATTCATGGTCTGTGACCCGCGGACAGGCGGATGGGACAGTAATCCGGTCAATGATAGTTATTCTGCGGTCCTGGCACCAATGGAGAAAGTGATCGATATTCTAACTGGAATGCGCATTTTTTCAAGCCAAAATAACCTAAATGAAGAGATCTTTCTGGAATCGCTTAAAAAAACAATTATTGAGTAATTAACCGGCCTTCCAATCTGGTTGACCTACCAGTTTATCCACTCTAGAAAGGAGAGATAATCTCTCATCCGTAACCGCCCTTCCTTCCTTTTTCTTCTTCCGCCCCTTCCTCTCTCGCCATATTTCCTCCCACCACCTGCAGCTTATGCGGCCATATGCTGTCAGTGAATATGAGAAAAGTGGGATGGGGAGGTGCCCTGGAACCAGAACCTCGGTGCCTCTTTGGTGCTGATCCTGGATTCGGCACTTCTCTGATTTTAGCCCAAAATTTCTCCTTGAGTATCCTCCCTATCTTTCTCATGCCGTACCACATTGTGAGCTGTTGAAGCATGGATAAAAAAGAGAACTTCCCTTGATCCAGATCAACGCTTGATCACTATCATCTAGCTAGCACATATTGAATGCAAGTCTTGATATCGGAACCAGCTCGACTACCACGAACTCTGAATCTGTCCTAGAGGCCCGCAAAGTGCTCCCTCCTTATTGTTACACTCTTCGCATCTGACGGAGAGGTGGTGGCAAATCAAAGGAGATGGGCCCGGAACCACTTTAGGCACTCACCCGAGTGTGTGACACCTCGGCACCTCGGGTGGAGACACATTTTGAGCGGACAGAGAGGCATATTGATGGATGGACTTTTGAGCGCTCCTTCCATCTCACCTCTCCTGCTACAACTGTTCCTATACTTCCTCCATACTGTAGCCTGGCTCCGATGAGAGAGTATGGGGAATGGGGAGAGGCCAGCAGTACGGAAAGATTACCTGCTTCTCTCCCTCTTCCTAATAGGGATTAGTAAGCTGATACGGTGGCACCACCGCTGTTTAAAGTGGATTAGTTACGGTTGTGATAGCAATTGGTTACGAGATCGGGTTACTAGTCCAGATATATTTTTGCAGATACTGTACAATTGGTGGGTATTATAATAGTGTCAAGTTTCCTTGATGTATCCTTGTGTAATGATCCGTATAGTCCATCAAACTAATGTCCACAATAGTAGTGTGAGACAACTTGTCGAATCCGTACTCGACTAATTGGGGGGTGTGCTGTCTCTTCCTTCTCTTGCCTTACTTGGCGTGAATTCTCACGCTCTCCGCATTCAATTAGAGCCCGGCCACGGTCTCTCCATTCTCCACACTCTCTAGTCTGTCAGACAAGGCGAGAGATCACGGGAAAACGAGAGAGTTAGAGCCCAGAGGGATCGAGGAAGAAAGGCTGTGGGGATACTCCAACGACCTTCCCTCATCCTTTTTCTTCCTTCTCCCTTCCCAATTTCGACTCTCGGGGCAAATGAGCCGGGACTCTGCACAGCGAGTGACAAAAAGAGGACGAATTAGCGAGAAGAAAAAGTAGTGCGAAATGGGTTAGGGAATTGTCTTTCGGGCGCGCCGATTCATTGCTTTCAAACGAGGGGCAATGCGAAATCTCTTAGCGAGACGACTCATAACTCTCCTTGATACGCATACTCCTTCTTATGTTTGAGAAACGAAATAGCGGCTATAGATCTGCTAAAAACTCATTTGGCGATCAGAGAAGCGAGAGAGCATGGAAATAAGGAGAGGGTAGAGAAAGAAAAAAAGAAAAATAGTGGAGATTCATAATGGGACCGGGACCTGTCTGCTCCTCTATCCTCTTCTCATGCTCATAACTCTAACGACCCCGTCCGTTGTTCGAAACGAGCTGAGAATGCCATATTCGGAGGTAGCAAGGGGATAGGAAATAGGGGGGGGGGGTGACTAGGCACTGTCATGCTTTCTCTTGTTTCAATATTGGTGACACGGATTCAGGGAATCAGTATTCAAACACCAATTTAATTACAAGCCATTTTAGTATGGTTACATGCTATCCTTGTGCAGACAATGAAACCATGATACGTTATGGTATCCTGGTGCCATGGTACCACGGCGCGCGGCTCATTGCGCATGCTCCCCCTCTTCCTATAATGGGATAGGGCAGTAGCGGTGGATCCCTTTCTTTGTCTCAAAACGGGCCCTCCGACAGTCTTTTGAACCAATAATTGGCCTCCTCGGAATGGGTGATGGACTGTCACAGTTGAATCGGGCGGGAGGTTGCATAAGGGTTTCATGGGGACCGTGTCTGACTCTCTCACTTTTCCATGATCTCTCGCTTCTCTCTAACCAGCGAGAAACCTATCACTAAACGATTGTGGCGTGTTACCGAGCCCTTACCTAGAAGCCAGATGGCTGGTCGCAATTGATTAGCGCGAAGCACGCCCTGGGTCGCTTTTATGGGTTCCTGGTGCCTATGGTACCTTGCTTGGTTCCTGGATCCGATGGTACCGACCCCGGGTTCGGATTAGCCCTGACACCCGATACACCCCCGGCTTTGCCTTTTGGCACTCGTCCGTGAAGAGAGAGACGGGAAGATTAGGAGCACGAGCAAACATATCGATAGTATATGTATATGGGACGGAGGGAGAGATTCCGATAGAGTGGAGACATAGGAGAGCATGGGAATAGGAGAGGTCGATGAGAAGCTCTCCTTGAACGGATGGGAACGGGGAACAGTCAAGTATGCCGCCCGAGTATTGGATGGCTCGGCTACTAATGAAGTGTATTGAGGAACGTTTACTGCATAGCTATGGCTGGAAGAGACGGGAAATCACGAGTATATACCGTTCCGTTCCCAACTATCGTGCACTTTTTTGCCACTTTCTCAAAATAAGATGGAAGAATCGAACGATCACGTGAAAAAACCCACACTCAGCTTCATGCACCATTTCCTAAAACTGCAAAAAAGTAACCCAAATATGAGAACGATATTTAAAGATCAAAGATCAATATTTCAGGAGAATGCCGACGTGCTCTGGGCATGGAGTCTGGGGCGATCAGTGACAGTCAAATCAGAGCGTCGTCCAGCTACAATGAGGAATATGCGGGACCGCAGCACGGGAGGTGAGATTTGAAGATCAAGAAATCCAATTCGAGTTCGATGTTGAATTCGCTCCCTGATCCCCTGGATGCTTTCGTGATTTTGTTTGCTGTGGAACCTCGCCATTCGTGGATGGAGAAAAGTGTTGGTGTTTTTGTCGAATTGTTTGCAATATTGTAATATTGGACAAAAATGCACTCGTGGCTCAATACTTTCTGAGTGCGGTCATCACTAGGCAATCCCACCCATTCCTCACTGACCACTTCCCCTCCATTCACTGTCGTAAATGAGACAATACTGATGAGTGGAACCCTCTTTCTCTGTGAGTACACGGGATTAATTCATTTCCGTAGGGGGGACCCATTCATCGGGACAGATTGCGTAGTCTCTTCGTCTCTAATGCTCTATCACTTCATCTAACCGATAAGGGAGAATTGGAGAGACCGTTTTCTCTGCGTCTCTTCCTTGCCCATGCTCTCTCGCTCTCTCTGACCATAGAAATATCATGACTAATTTCTGACTCTCTTCATTGCTCGCACACTCTCGGTCACTCTGCCAGAGAGGGATCAGAGTAAAATTAAGAGACCAAACAGCCAACGCAAGTGGTGGAAATTGAGAGGGGGCTATTGTTGTCGAGTGGGACGGGAGAATTCCATGCCACTGATGGGAAGACCATTTGAATAATTAGACAGGCCGTGGGAGACGTGCATTCCGGAGGTTGATTGACAATTTGGCACGAGTCAGGGGTCACAATGAGCCGATGCAGGGAACCGGAGAATAGGCAGACCGGAGAATATGCAGACACCAGCGTTCTAGAGCTGCAAAAAATGAGCGTAGATGGAGCAGGGAACCGGGGAACAGACTCAAAGATCAAAGATCAACAATTCCAGGGCCGGCATTGAATCGGGCAGCGGAGCGTGGTGCCCGGCGGGGCAGATTTCCGCTGCGTCCCGGGAGTTCATCGAGATCGATTTGAGGTGAGTTTTTCAGCTCATTTTTAGTCAATTTTCATCGAAATTTTCAAGGAAAACGCCTTTTTTGTTAACATTTTCGAAAGTAATAAAATTATTTCAGAGAGCCAACGCTGCTCACTGGCGTGAAGACGATGGGCAGATACGACGATGGACGGTACGTTTTCAGATTTTGGAGATCAGAGATCAAGAGTCAGAGATCAAAGATCAACTTTCCAGAGGCAACGAATTCGCGCGCTTCTACCGCGTGGAGTACTGGCGGGAGTCATTAGGCGAATGGAGGAGGCTGATCACCGGGGATTTGCATGAGGTTTGTAGCTGCCATGACTGAAAATATGATTATGATATTTGAATGTACCGTGCTAGGAGCATTGAGAATTCCGTTTTCTCCTGTGCCGCGTTCTATAATCGATTTACTGTCAAGCAGTACTAGTCGAGGACCGGGGCAGCTGCATGTGAGGATAATGCGCCGATATTTTCGAAAATGTTCCTCAAAACAGAGATTTGAGGGGATTCTAAACCGATTACTGCCATGCTCTTCTCACAGTAGAGGGTTGATGGGGTTGGTAGTCGAGGACCGGGGCAGCTGCAGTTAATTCGCCGATATTTTCGAAAATGTCCCTCAAAACAGCCATTTGAGGGGATTCTAAACCGATTACTGCCAAGCCCTTCTTACAGTTTTGGCCTGAAGCCCTGAAGAAAGGCAGCTGCATTTGACACTAATCTAGACGAGACAGTTCCCTTGTCTCTTGCCCCCTTCAACTGATCCAAGAAAGCAGGCGGAATTAAAAGAGAGGCTTTGTCCGTTCGGACAGTCTCAACCCCTCCAACTGTAGCCCCCACACACAGAACATCTGCAGCTGTAGTTAATCCTCGCTCCATCTATCACTGTCAGTTCCTTTTCTGGACCTCCTCAAAGGATCGGGATACGAGGGTCTCTCGATTTGGCGTGCACTCTCGCCAAGATCGAGATCAGTCAATATTTTCTGTCCGTCAAACAAGATCAAAGAGGGGAACAGTCGGTCTTGTGCAATACCATGTGCGGTAGTCTCCGCGCCTCACCTCATGTCAGAATCTTCTCTCCAGGGGGCCCTCTCAAGCATGATACTGGTACCATACCTCATCTTAGCGCCAAGTCGCCTCAAGAAAGGTTCATTACGTAATATTGTAGGCACAGTGCGCGGTAGTCTTCACTCCTAACCTCATGTCACCATCCCTCTAGGGGGTCCTCCCATTCACCCCCTCTAATGACTGTTTTCTAAGGGCAGTGTGCCGCATCCTAATAATGTCCTTTCTATTGCCGAAAGGCCTTGAAAAGGATGACGGGGAGGGAATGGCCCGGAAAGCCGCTTATTAGGGTAATCGAGAGGAATTCTCAGAAAGGAGCGCCAACGTCCCATTAGGAAACGTACTGACAGATGGGCCTTTGAATCTGAGTAGGGAGTCTAACGAGTCAGTTAGCGCCTTGAGAGAATACTTGAGAGGGCGCAATATGGGCGATCCTAGAGCTCAATTACGTAAGGGGGAATCCCAATGAAGGAGTTGATTCTGTAAATTTAAAGGGGGGGGGAGTTTGAGGGCCTTGAAGTATTTACAAATCCTCAGAAATTTGTCATGAGAAGACAGAATGAATGAGTTGACGCCAAATTGCCAAGCAATTTCAGGGGCTTGAAAGGAAATCTTCAGGCATCTGGTAGCCAAAGCTCCATTCCTATTTCCATTTAGATAGAGATCCAGTTTTCACTCTCTAGTCTTTCAAGGCACAGTAGATGGAGAGTTCGGCGCGGATCAAAGGCCGCGCAAAATGGAGTGGCTATCTTTGTTTCGCGAAGATAAATGACTGCGGGGAGTGCCCCGACGGGGCGCAAATGGACTGGGCTACTGACATTTCCCCTCGCTTTTTTCGCCGGGGATTTCAGAATTATTCATAGCCTAGGCTGAATCGGACATGGATACACTGGCACTGACAACTCGTTCCGTATAGCGAAAACGATTCAAACCAGGGAACAAGGGGTCGTGAATACCTTACTTAACGACGCTAGCTAACCTGCGAGTGAATAGGGAATACGGTTTGGCGTCTCTTAAGTGTGAGTTATCTCTTAGAGGACAGAGTCACAAGATATCCATCTTTACGGGCCATCATGCCATTATGAGGAAGGGGCGATACCTGAGTAGAGGACATTAAGATTTATTGGCGCACTGAACGGTTCGGCGCGAACAATTTGAATGTCTCGTCTCTGAAATTTTCCTTATCTCTCGCCTGTTAGAGAATCGAGAGGATAGAGAGACTCGTTCATTGGCAGGTGTATAATGCATGATGATTGAGGGAACGTGCGGCAGTTGCGTAATTTATGCGCGGGATAGTATTGCGAGGGAAGAATTATCGAGGTTGTGAACCGATACGGATAACATCAGCAGTTATGCCATTCAATGACATGAAGGACGTGAACGAAGAAGGGAGCATGAAATAGAGAAAGAGTTTATAGGTTGATCTTTGATCTTTACAGATCCTTCCCGGCAACACGGACACGCGTTCCCCTCACACGGCATGGATCGAGGGCGCTGTTGTAGTTGAGAAGGTTTGTAAAAGTACCAAATAATAAAGTTAATCTATATTTAATACTTTTTTGTGTCTAGGTTGAATAAAGCAATAAATACACAATTGTAGGTGCGTATTCTCCCCGTCTCCAACACGACCCGCACTGTGTGCATGCGCGTGGAGCTGTATGGATGCCCTTACAAAGGTGAGAATTTGAATTTCGGAAAGTTTCGCCCACTTATCAGCGCTCACTCCGACGATAGTAATGTATCGTGAATCAGAGAAGCGAGAGCGCATGGATTCATTCATTCATTCATTATTTATTTATTCCGTCAGGTTAATGCACATGAAAATACGATAGAGTTGACTAGAGACGGATGTCCGTCGACGTTGTCGAATCGGTTCTTGCGGTAGCATGGATAAATGAGAGAGAAAAACCACCTCTCCAATGAACCGTTCAGACGCCGTGAGCGCGTACTCGATGAGGGATGGAGACGTCGCAGACGGCTTGAACCTAAAAGATGAAAGATTCGATGGAAGAAGAGAGGACGACGGCGAGCTGGAGCATGGCATTGGTATGTTTTCTACTGCTAAAACATTCAAAAAGACAAAAAAGACGTTAAAAAATCACATAATGACAAGCATTTTCGAAAATGATTTTGCTAAAAATACAAATTTCAGGCAAACTCTACGACGGTCTGCTTGGATTCGAAGATCATGAGTCGCATCCGGAACGATGGGTCGGGTGGAGAGCAAGGGATGGGGAGGATACGGTAAGAATACTTCTAATCAATAATTCTAAATTCTTTGGCGACATTGACATAAGGATACGGTAGCACTACGATACAGTATTCTCGGCTTACCCTGTGTAGTTCACAGTCGCGTTTTCAATGTATCTAGAAACTAATTATAATAGAACAAATATAATTGCAGACATTTGAAACTGTGGAATACAGTAGTTTTGCTATGCAGTAAATCACCATAAATCCTCAAAATATCGCTTGCAGGTCTCAATTACAGTCGCATTCGCTGAGCGACTGAACGTGTCGGCGGTTTTGTTGCACACGAGCAACTACCGGAGATACAATGCGCAGGTTGGAATCTAGCTTTGAAATGGCAAAATTATTCAGAGACCGGGTACTGATTTGGGTTTGGTGTTTGGCTTGAACTTCAATTAATAATAAGGATTATTTTAGATCTTCACCGCAATCTCCCTGCAATTTTCCATCAACGGTGTGGACTTCTCCTCTCGATCCCTCTCCCTGCCTTATCAGGAAGACTCCTTCGAGAACCTGCGATGGGTTCGAGTAACAGTGCCAAACAGACTGGCGAAGAGTATCAGGGTGAGAAATTTTCGCATTTTGTTATGAAGAAAACCGATTTTGAGTAATTAAACCTTAACATTTGCACTATCCCCGCTATTGTTCATTACCGTTCTGGATGCGAAGATTAGGACCCTACCATCCCAGGCCTATCTTCCCGGAAATAAATAATTTGAATTTGAATTTGTACAAATCTCAACCGACTATTCCTTACAGATCACTCTGACCCTACCTCCTCGTCCGCGTTGGTTGCTGATCTCCGAGATTCAGGTACCCATAATCATTTATTTATTTATTTATTATTATTTTTATTTATTGTTTCCTGAAATAATAATAATTTGTAATGCCGTATAATAAATTATTAACAATATTAACCCAATTTACTTCCAGTTCGAGTCCGCCGGCGCGCCCCTCTCCCTGCCCGCCTCGCCCGACACCGTTCCCATCACGACAGTATCCATCTCGACTTCTGCATCTCAAACTGGAAGGATGACCTACGTGGGAACGGCCTTGTTGGCTCTTGCAGCTGCCGCCGTGGCACTGGTGCTGCTGCTGTGTGTGTGCAGGAGGAGACAGAGGAGGGTGAAGGTGAGCGTTTGATTCTCATTCATTCATTATTTATTTATTCCGTCAAGTTAATATACATGAAATTACGATAGAGTTGGCCATAGACGGAAGTCCGTCGATTTTGCGAGTTACATTAAGAAGTCTTTCTCATTCCGTTGCCGCAGGTAACAGTTTCTCTATTCTTCTCCATCCTAAACCAACATTCTTACTGATAGGTATAGGAGTAGCTCGATAGGGATCTGATAATATTGTGACATCAATACCGTTCGGATTGAGGAGGTATCATCGCAATAAGCCCTGTGTACACCACCAGGAGTGGTTGTCTCGTGACAACTGCTGTAAAATCGCCTTGATTGTGGAAGCAGCTTTGCTTTTACCAATGAACCCCCCAAAAAGATCAGAATTATTTCTGCATGAGAGCCCGCTTTTTTCAGTCCTCCTCTCCCCTCCTCTCGCAGCAACTCTTCGCCTCGCACCATGTGATGATGGAGGACGGAACGATGAAGACGGTTGTCAGTCCGTCGACGTATGCAATGGCCAGGGATAACAGGTGAGAATATCTTTGAGGGGTATCACATTCTTCCTATCAAAGTATGTGAGAATTGAACCAAGCAAAGGTGATAGGTAGGCAGAAAAATGGTAGGTCGTTTTAAAGAAGGTCGTCAGTCCGTCCACGTGGCCAGGGATAACAGGTACGCCCTCATTTTTCGCCCATCGATATATCATATGTATGATACCGAAAAGTTTCTAAAGATTACGAAGCAACACGCGATGTTATGAACTCAAATCAAATTGTTTCAGAACCAACGAGCTCATCGAGAAGATTCCACTGCATGACGATGATGACACGGACACCATCTATGCCGAGCCGGACTCGTGAGTTGCCGGTTTCCATACCTTAAGTCTCCAGACTGATAAAAGCAGCTGGCAGTCTTTCTGTACTTGAGTTTCCTTGTGCTTTGCAAGCTCCTTCGTGTACTTTGCTGTCACATGATTCAATCCAATGATTCAATTGATATTCACAGGATGACCGACGACCTCTCCTCCTCCGCACTCTACAAGGCGCCTCTTATCTGTTCCTCGACGGCGACGACACTGTCGATGAGGAGGGGGTGAGTTGATGACGCCTTACCTCTCTTCCATGACTGCAATGACTTTAAGACTCTTTATGACCAAGCCTTCCCATCCCATGAAAACAAAATAAGCATTGATTGGTTTGTTTGCATTATCAAAAACCATCAACTTTGCAGGACCACCCTCCCTTCCAAGCCGCTCATCCCTATCCCGCCGAATCTCGACTGTGGTCTTTACTCCACTCTTCTGCCCTCCATCTCGCGTGCCCAGATCGAGTTCATCCGACCGATCGGGCAGGGCGAATTTGGCAAAGTGCATCTGGCGAGGTGAGTGCAATTTATATCTAAAACTGCTAAAGCTCGAGAAATGATACCACTGTCTCTTCATTTTGCACACTGCAATGAAGAGACGAATAAAATCTTGGTAGTAGCCGGCATTTGAAGTACTTGCTGAAATAAAATGACATGGCAGCGAAGTAGAAGAAGATGACTTTTATGGTTAAAAAACAGTAATAAGAATGGTAACAATTACAGATTGGAGCGTCGTCGCCTGGTCGCCGTCAAGTCCCTGCACAAACGAGATGCCGCTGCCGAGGAAGCGCTGGAGAAGGAAGTTCGAGTGCTCGGCGCGTTGAGGCATCCGAATGTCGTCGAGGTACGGTAACTGTCATGACATCTTGAAAGGGAACGACAATCTCGCCTCCCTGTGAGATGCGAAAAGCCGTCGTTGAAAGTTTGATTTGAATTTCGGAGTATGAATGATAAACTTACAGTAGGCAAAAATGATACAAGATTCAACTAGAGATCAGGGTCTAGTTCGAAGCAATCTCAATGTAATTAATTTTTATAATAATCAATATTTATATTCCAGGTCATCGGCGTAGTGCCCGCGGACGGTGATACTCCCATGTGCTGCGTGATGCAATTCATGGCCAAGGGAGATCTCAAGAAGCATCTCACGACGCATCCTGTGAAGTATGTTTCTAACATATCTCTATTGTTCTACGTCCTCCTATAAGAAGAACTGTATTCATTGTCAGTTCATTGTCAAGAAATCGGATGGGTTTAACTAAGTCAGTAGTATCACTACAGGATGTTGTACCCGCGATATGTATTCTGATGAGTGAGATACCGTATTCAAACCTTTTTTTGCAGCGGCCCCACCGCCCTCTCATTCTGCGTGCAGATCGCCGCGGGCATGAGCTATCTGGAGAGTCAGGGATACGTGCACAGAGATGTGGCGGCGAGGTGAGATTCCGTTCTAATAGGTGTGGGTATTCGAATGATAAGTGGAAAACATCAAAAATGAGTCAGAGATACGTGCACAGGCGAGGCCAGTATTTTATCTTTGTATTAAATATTTTCATCTCACTGTCCCATGTAATGAATGAATGAATGAAATTTATTGACAATAGGAGTATGCATTAAAATGCTAAGTGGTTCACACATGAGCCAGGGATACGTTCATTATTATTTTGAATTCTCAGCAATGTAATGCGTGTGCGCCTATCCACTACCTAAAGAGATTCTGAAGTATGATAAAAAATCAATTGCTGTTTATTACTGGACTTGTTTGTCAAGTTGCAGATGCAGGATGATTAAAACAGTATTCGGAACTAAGAACCATTTTCTTCAGAAACTGCCTGCTCGACGACGACCTTACCGTCAAGATCGGTGACTTCGGCATGGCCCGTGCTCTCTACGCGGACGAGTACTACACGGTGGAGGGCGAGTGTCGACTGCCAGTGAGATGGATGAGTCCGGAGAGTTTGTTGATGGTGAGTAATAGTAAATCTTCTATACCGAGGCGCTGGTATATCTGTCGGGTAGAATGGAAAAGATTGAGGGTCTCCTATAGTAAGGGAGTGTGTGGTAGTGTGATGTTGGTTAGTAGTTGGGAATGGCTCGGCTTATTATGAATATCATTGCTAAAACAGTCCTATCACATGGCAGTGCGAAGTGAACTTGGGCGAAACGTTTGCAAATCAAACTAGGTATATCTGTAAACTGAGTGCCCAAATCTGTTTTGCAGGGCAAGTTCTGCTCCTCTTCCGACGTCTGGTCGTTCGCCGTTACCTGCTGGGAAGTGCTGTCCCGGTGTGATCGACTACCGTACCCGACACTTACTCATGAGCAGGTTCGACATCTTAAGATCGCTAGCTCCCTCCTTTCTCAAGCAACTTGGGTCCTCCGGGAGATCAATGCGATGCCTGTATACGTATCTTAGATAACGCCGACACTATGCCGCTGATCCATCGCTGTTTCAGGTGGTTGAGCGACTGACCCGAGCTGAAGGCCTCTTCCTGGACTGTCCTAAGCTGTGTCCGGAATGGTTGTACAGGTCAGAACGACAGTTTTTTTTTATAATTCGACATGTTCTCCTCATTTCGCATATTCTCTACCAAGACAGAGATGAGAGACTTTTTGCAATCATTGATGGACATTTTTTTTCAGGGAACTCCTCCTTCCCTGCTGGAACATCGATCCCTCACAGCGGCCAACCTTCCAAGCCATCCATCACTACCTACAAAGTGCCCAGCACCGGCCCACCCACTGAGGATATTGATTTCGTTTGCCAGTGAGATTCAAGAACCTGAGCTCAATTAGTTTCTTTCATTTTACATTCCTACGACCCCTGATGAACCATCGTGTGCAGTAAATTCGCGTGTTTGACCTAGTCAGAGTAGCAGCTTTAACCACCTTCAGCTCGCCAAGAGCCCCCCGAATTGATGAGATTGTGCACTATAATTGATTATCGACTTGCATTCAGTCCCCTTACCGGTCCCTTCTCTGCATCTCCTCCACTGTGTAAATACATTTACTAGCCCATCCCCACTTGCCCCAGCCTTACGAGTACGATTTCGTTTCATATGTAATTATTAATAATTTCGTCTAATAAATATTTTTCATAAATTTCAAGATTGTAAACACAGCAGCGTTCGAGACTCTCACCAGGGCGAGAGAGCAGACCAAATTGAGAGACGGTTTTTATTACTCTGATAGTCATTTCATTCTTATCGGCGCTAGAGTGCCCCGAAATGGAGAAATCTTGAGCTCTAACAAGCATTGGTGATTTGATAGCGCAATTCTCTGCTTTTCCAATCGAGGTCAACTAAGATGATGAGCGAAAACGGGAATTTAGCAGCAAGGGAAAGGGGAGGAGATTAGTGAAAGTAAGTTGGGAGGCGAGATTTAGTCGAGATAGCTATCGGCGATGCTCATCTAGTTTCGCAGTTTTCCCATTGCGAATCAGCGTTTGCTAAGCAAATGAAGTAGACTATTCGCCTCTGTATTCCGTACACGCTACAGAAATGTTTAATTCCTTGTGAAATGTTATTAGATGGGCTCCGAATTCTACCACAAATTTGCGATCCACTTTTTCCTCATAATAAGTATTGAAGTCAGCGGGAAATTTTTTAACTCAAACTTACAAGAAGTGAAATGATATTAGATGGGCGCCGAATTCTACCACAAATTATTACTTTTGCATCCGCTTCATACTCATTATAACCGATCAAATTTCGCGAGTAGTCTCTTCGTCCCATATTACCCTACTATACCTTTTTGCATCGCACTTCTTATTCATTATAATCGAATTCCGCATCAATTGTTTTCTATTTTGACCTCATTAATATATTTATTATTAGATGGGCGCCGACTTCTACCACAAGTTGGCCATCGTCTCTTCCTCCGCTTCCTTGATTGCCCTTCTGGCTCTTGCCTCATGCATTCCCCACATCTACAATCGAGCCGGCAATGAGCAGTTTGAGATCGCCGCGAGGGCAGGGAGGTTTAAGGTGAGTCCGTGGTAGACAGCTGGATACTCTAAACCTCGCCCACTGAGTGAAGTTAAAGGTGGAATTCGATATAATGTATACGTTGCTCCAGTGCTATTTCCTGGATTGCATTTTATTTTATTTTTAGAATATGATTTTAGGACACGACCGAGTCGCTGTGGCAGGAGTTGATGACGTTGGTTTCCGGTAACTCTCAGGCCAAGATCTCCTTCTTCTCGCGTAACAAGAGGGCAATGGAGCTGATTGGCGGGAATATGTTCTGCAAAGGTACGCGTCCATACGCTCGTCGATTTCATAGCTCGCCAACTCTCGAGCAAAAACGAAACGCGAGCAAGAGAGCGCCGCTTGAGAATATTTCTTAAACAAAACTGCTACAATGGGCGATGCATGAGCGATCAGACATAAACAAGAAATTGTTCAGGATGCATGCAACTCGCCTGTCCCACTGGTCCACCCGGACCTCCTGGCGCCCCCGGAACCGACGGACGTCCTGGTGATATGGGCAATAGTGTAAGTTCACTGGATATCAATATAAATAATCATGCATATCCACTTTTTTCAGGGCGGCTCTGGCTCCGACGGTTACGACGTGCAACTGGAATCCGAGCCCGAGCTCCCGTGCGTCGTCTGCCCTGCCGGCCCGCAAGGGCCACGAGGCGGCCAGGGCGAGCGAGGCATGAGCGGAGGCGCGGGCGCGCCCGGCTCGCCCGGGCCCGACGGCTTCTACGGCCGCGACGGCCCGCGCGGGCCGCCCGGCGGCCTCGGTGCCAAGGGCACCCGAGGCGAGCCCGGCCTTCAGGGCCAGCCCGGCGACACCTCCGTGTCGGGCGTGGGCGTGAAGGGCGCTCGCGGCCCTCACGGGCCCGCAGGGCCCAAGGGCGCCCCGGGCCCGAAGGGCAAGCCGTCGTTCGGCGCTGGACCGCCCGGCCCCACCGGACCGCAGGGACATCCTGGTCAGAATGGTGGTTATGGAGAGCCGGGACAGGAGGGATCGTTTGGAGCTCCTGGAGAAGCGGGTGAGAATAATTTTATAATTATATTATTTATTTATAAAAAAATAATTAAATTATCCTTATTAAGGCATGCCCTCGGCCTACTGCCCGTCAGACTGCGGAGTCTCGCACATTATGGCTGGTGAGCAATTGATATTATATCACTGCATTTAGCCGATCCAATGGTTCTCTCTGGAAGCGATAGATAAGTCGCGAAACAAAAAAAATCTTCAATGCTCAAGTAAACCTGCCTAGCGAGGCCACTGGAAGAGGACTCTTATGCCACCATTTATATCGTCGCGCCTCGGTCGTAGATAAATTATTATTATATAGTATTTTTCAGGTGACATGCACACCTCCGGTATGCTGGGAGAGAAGATGAGTGCGTACGAAGAAGCCGCAGAGGCCACGGCGAATAATGCTGTCGTCCCGGAATACAAGGGGTAAGCGGAATGATCTTTGATCTCTTATTGTGGTTTACCCATGTGCTTCTACTGTTTCTACTGTAATGACAATACAATTTAAAGGTGTTTATGAAAATAATCGAAGCTATGATTTCCAGCTACCTTCACCGTCGCAAAGATTTCGTTGAGAAGGAGCACGGCACAATGAAGATGAAGCGAGTGACGATCAATAACATGGAAGTGCCGTATCTGGGGGATGAGGAGTGACACCGTATCTCTATTAGCAAATCATTGAATAAAGTATTTTTTCTCCTGCTTTGTTGATTCTGTAAGCTCTTTATAATATAGCTACGATCACAGCACTAATTATTCAAAAATAATCGAACAGTCCTACCGACTGTGAGAGGTGGTGAGGGAGGTTAGTGGTGCAGATCGTGCATCTATGTGCAGATAAATGCGCGCCCAGTGCACACGGCAATTGCCAACTGACGCACCCACAATAAATTCAAAGACATGCTCACAACATCGCGTTTAAACCAAGCTTTTCCCACTATTCTCCAATTTTCTTTCAAAATTTGCAGGAAGTAGTCATGTCTGAGTGATCCATTTCTCGTAGTTTAGCCTGATGTTGAAAATCTTCTATTACGGAACGGACGGCAAAGTCTAGTGAGTATTTTTCTTGTTTATTTCGAGAATTTTCTTCAAAATGGTTCAACATGCCCAATATCTTGTTTTGCCTGGTAATTAGTTGCATTAAGCGGTCCACACAACGAATTGACCGTCCAGGGGTGGTACGCAAGCGGTTTCTTCTCGTCTGATGTGCGATTTCAGGTGAGAACCGACAATTGCAATAAATTTGCTCGGGTGTATTGATCCATTACGGCCCTAGGTTCTGCAAAAATAGAAGAAACGAAAGAGAAATTTCGACTTGTTCAGATCTCATCAAGTGACAGATTCGACCCCAGTGGCAATTTGTTCACGTTAGGTAAGCTATTTTTGTAAAAACAAAAGAATGTTGTCAGATCAGAATGTTTAGAGGCACTTTCTCTTGTCCCCTCTTGATACACCTTTGTTTGCTAAGGCAATCAAGAAATTTTTTTATAGTTGATGTACGATCTATACAAGAGATCCTTTTAACATTCGAGATAGACCCATACACCTTTGAGATACTATTAGTTCGCACTGAATTGGTTTCACAGGAGAATTAATCGAGAAGAACGGACGAATTCTGCCATTCTACTTCTCTGCCGAGAAAGAGAGTAAGGAGAAGGAGCAAGAGGAGATTCTTCAGAAGCTGAAGCAGGTTTGTAGAGTGCGAAAGGTTCATGATCGGTATTACCGACCCCTCTCGAGCCAGACGGTTAGAAACAGTATAGAGAGAAAATGGTCTGTATTCTCAACATTTCTACCGATATTCCCGAGATAACCGAACCCCTAGCGTACACTTAGATCAAAGTAAATTGATCTCGAAAATCTTGGTATTTGTATGGATACTTGAAATATTATAGTAGTGGAAATACCTCAATTTCTAGGACGTCGAGTCGATTCTCACGAACAAGGACAATTATGTAGAGAAAAATTGCATCGAAAATCTGCAGAACCAAGTAGCGTCGATATTAGAGGTACATTTGACGATATTTATTCAAAATTGCAAATAGTCTAATGCAGATCTTCACAAGAAGCTGCAAGAGCTATCAAGCAGGAAAGAAAGTTCACCCGTAATACCTGATCTGGAGAAGAAATTTACTGAACTCAAAAAGGATGTGGAGAAGCAAGAGAAGAATTCGGGATCGATGAAAAAGGTTTAACGATACAATGCAGAGACATGTTTAGAAATACGTAGTTTAGATAATTTCGGACAATACCTCGAAGTGTGATCGGAATGACACTAAAATGGAGCAGGCGTTGAAGAAACAGAAGGAAATAGAGGAACAAATGACTGGTGAGATAACGCAAGGCTGACAAGTTCTATTCGAAAATTCAACTTTCAGCTCACTCCAATCAAATTGCTGATCTCCAAGCTAATCGAAAAAATATCGAAGCGAATCTCACTGCTTGTAGGCAGGTTTGTCGTAGTCGATTAAATTATAGCCAACTGTTCCTTGAAATGCATAAACAAAAAAATATTTCCAGAATATGCGCGGAACTGCTGATCAGTGCCAGCAGGACAGGTCAAGTTTGAATAGACTGCATGAGTTGTGCGCAATACTGACAAAGGTTCGCATTCTATACGTGATTTAGTTTAATTTTCTTTCATTATTCGAAAGTTTGATTTAGAAAAATTCCGCATGCAGTTCCGAGCTGCAGAAAATACAGACGCAAATAGCAGACGTGATCGCGGCAGTGGATGAGCATAAAGTAAGATCTTTTTTACGAATAATTATTGTATTTTTAATCCAGGAACGCTTCGCTGCTGTTGAGAAGAAGAATGAAGAATTTCGGGCGGATTTACAATCACTAAATAGCGACACAGCAACTAAGAAGGTGCGTGGTTAGAAAATGGTTTTTATTATTTGCGATTACTCATATTCGAGATATTGTAATCGGCTATTAATGATATAAAGATGAATACTATCCAGAAAGTGTTGGCTTGTTTCGCATTTGACGCGCGTATCAAAATTGCGAATAAACTATGACCGCGCTTAAAATTAAGCATTTATTATATAATTGATGCTTAATGAACGTAAAACCATCCCAGAAATCATGCTTTATCATTAAAAACTAAAGAAAACAAGTAAAAATAGGCGGTAATCTCGAAAAACGAAGTGAAAGTGGGCGGAGCTAACGCGATTGCCGCGCGGAATAGTTTAGTAGGTGCGCAATTATCATCGTATCTTTTTTAAAATGTGATATATACTCCTTTTACAGTCCGCTGAGCAACCCAGTAAGAAGGCCGATATTTCGACCTCCCAATCTATCCCGCCATGGGAGCAGGAAACGAAGAAGAAGAAGGAGAAGAAGGATGATGGCATCGAGCCATGGAATCAAGTGAAGGACAGAAAGAGTGGTATTTTGATTGAATATCAGCGGTTTTTTTCTCACTAAGAATACAACGAAACCTTTCTTGTAAATAGAAAGATGACAGAAACGTTAGGAATGCTAGTAATGAGAGGAAGTCTTCAAAAATGAGCGGCATTTTAGGAACAGAGGAGTCGAAGGTAAACGTGAAAGGAGAGAAGGCTGCAACCGCAGTGAGCAATATTTCACCAGTAATTTGTAATCATGGGCAAAATTGTAGAAAGGTTACCGCTAATTGGGAAAAAATTAGTGTGTTTTGGTAACGATGCACTTCAGTCGGATGACAAGAAAGAAGGGCGCATAGAGCCGCTTCAGAAGGGCGGAGGGCAGGGGAGCGAACAGCAACCTTCGAAGTCGACTAAGCCGGTATGTTTTCTATTTGTGCTCTCAAAGTCCGTCCTACATAATCAAGTTGATAGATGATCTTACTCGAAGAAGTACAACTTTCAACACAATCGTTTTGTTGCCTAGTTCTTCTCTGTACTTCCTCTCACCTTATATCCTGAATGAAATTATTATCATGAAATGGCGAGATTATCACCAATTTTCTCTGACAAGGCGAAATGGCGAGACGAGTAAATTGATTCAGGTTGCGAAGGACTGGGCGGCGATCTGTCGCGAGCTCAGTGACGATGATGAACCTGAGGAAGTAAAAGCGTCTTCGTATGTCGTGGTAAGCATTTTAAAATATTTATTTTGTAAATTTGCAAGCACCGAATAGAGTGTGAAAGCAACAAATATGTTGAAAAAATAGTGCACTTTGAAACTCATTTTCGTGCCAGAATCTGAAAATTGAAAAGGCAAGTAAACTTATATATTTGCTAATATTGTAAGGTGCCCGACTCGGATCTCTTCGTGCGTGAATTCATGAAGTTATTGCGCGCCTACTGCGCATTCCTCGAAATGCCACGGGAGGCGACGTTGAAGGCTGCAACAGACTTGTTCAAGAGGGGTGAGTGCGCATTAGAGTGCGAAATACGGATAATCGTCTCTTCATTTCGCACGCTCTCTCGCCTCTCTGACCTGTGAGATAAAGTAAAGAATGAAGAGACGATTACCCGTATTTCAAACTCTAGTGCACATCATGATAATTTTTCTTGCTGGAATTTATTCCGGAATAAATGTGAACGAATGTTTGAAGTTAAAATTCAATGAGAAGATTAAAATTATAGTGTCATATAAATTTCAGAATCGATTCGCGCTTTCTTGACAGCTTGCCCGGTTGATTCAGTTTTCAGTAGGTACATCAGGGAAGCCCTGAAGAACGAGCTGACTCGTCTCTTCACTGCTGTAAGTAAATTATGGAATTATGTTTTAACAATTAAAATTTGAAATATTAATAATGTTGTTTACTTTGCAGCCGATCGCGTGCATCGCTTGCAAGTTTCTGATGCTGTCGCCTGGCCAAATGATCGTCCATTTCGCGCGCACCTCTCATGGCAGCCGTCGTGATTATGTGAGCTTTTCGGATTCCTTAAATTAGGCAGGGGTTCCCGACCCTCTTCCCGAGCTGTCTCTTTCACTATCGCGTGCTATTTCTCATCTCAAAGCGCCCGGAGGGGGTCGGCAGTCCCGATCCTGAACCTGCAACCCTCGCTCATAGTCAATTTTTTGGGTCTGATTTATTTGATTGAAGTAAATTTGCGATTTTTAATTTAAAAATAGGTAGCGTAACGCGTTGTCCTCACGTCTGCGCTGACGAGTATTATTATTCCAAGTATTGAGCACGTATTATTTCAGTGGCCGCTGTTTGGAGCTGAGTATGATCACATGAGCGAGACGATTTCGCAAGTCTTCATTCATTTTATCACGCCCATCAAACAGCTCGACCTGTAAGTTCCATCGTGCTTGGTAAAGGTAAAGGTAAAAAAGGTGTATCCACGTCAAGCGATTTTACAGTCGTAAGACAATGCTAGGTGGGACCCACTGGTAGGGCCAGCTGTTAGGCTCGCAGGTGCGTTTGAACTGCTCAGCAAACTCAATGTGCTGGTTAGCGAGCTTTCGATTGTCTGGGAGAGAGAACGGAGAAGGAAAGGGGGATGATGTCAGGTCTTCCTCACTCTACCTCTCGAACGGTAGAAATGCTACGCGTGTAATGGAAAATACTCTCACGATGAGCCCTTCGAGTTTAGCGAATCCGTTATGGGCTTGTCCTGTCGGATTTATAGATTCAAATACGATATATCACCCTATTGGTTCTCAAACATGGATCCATACTAGTTTGTGGGAATGAATTATATCTGATTATCGTACATCACCCACATTACCGAACAAATGTACTTTTTGAACATTTTTTTACTTTTTTTACTTTTCGCGAATTCGCGTTTACCCGTCCTTATTTTTGATTCACATTTTTTGTTGACCCCTATAAGCGGATGAATACAAAAATTGGCCGGTGAAATATTATTTTAAATGGGTGAAAAATCAAAGCCGTTGCCCCTATTTTTACTTAAAATACGGCTCTGACCAATTTACCATTTTCACCGGCGAATTTTTGTATTCATCCGCTTATAGGGGTCAACAAAAAATGTGAAACAAAAATAAGGACGGGTAAACGCGAATTCGCGAAAAGTAAAAAAAGTAAAAAATGTTCAAAAAGTACATTTGTTCGGTAATGTGGGTGATGTACGATATAGACGGCAAGATGTGTACGTCCAAGGTAGAGGGAAAAGGTTTATGATTCAGTGTTGATCAGTTGTGTAGTAAGTGACAATCTGAGGCGGGGGGATAGATGAGAGAGCAGTGGGCGGAGCTAGAGTTTCGTATCGTGGCCGAAACAACTGTAAAAAGCCTTGTTAACCATGTCCTTACAGTCTGCAAGAGGAGGAGCATCAATTGCTGCTTCGTGGAGCTACACGCGCCATCGATTTAACCGATGCCGACGTGCTCCTTCCTAACAACGACTTCACTACAGTAATCTTGGAGCGCGCAGCCAAGCTCATGCCGAAACATTTCGACGAAGGTCTGTGAGTGTGGAGAATAGGCTTGCAGGTTCGGAAATCCCGAAAGTAGGGAGTCCCGACCCTAATCTTCCCTAGCTGCAGCTCTCACGTGCTATTTCACATTTCTAATCGTCTGGCGCGATAGGGGTTCGAGAGTCCCGATCCCGAACAAGCAACCCTGTTGTAGGACTAGAAAAGTTACTGACAAGTTACTTGTGAGAGCTATACAATAATTGCATTTCTTAACCAGCTTGAATTGAGCCAGTAATGAGACCTTTTAGCACATTCTAATTTCGTGTGATTTCGTAGATTAATTGATAAGGTTAATTACAGGCAATACGACCCGGACGGATCAGGAAGTAAATGCGTTAATTAAAGAAGCATGCATAACGATGCGCACCTGGCTGGAGGATCCGGAAAATCGGCGAACGCTCGAGGCTGATCTCAAGTGCCACTTTGCTGGCGGAGTAAGGCTTTTTGCTCGTTTGCAGCCGTTCATTCTCGCATCGCATATAATAGAACGCTTTTTGATATTTTCGTGTCCACAAAATCGAGGGGTTTTAATCCTATTAGCCCATTCATTCTTCGCCTTGCGCGCGTAGCTGAGCGGTTCGCGAGCGTCCGCAGGACGCTCGTCACATATAATAGAATGCTTTTTGATTTTCTCGTGGACAAAATCGAGGGGTTTTAATCCTATTTGTGAGACAAGGGAGGGAGAGAGGAGACTAATCCAATCAGTGAGAGTCGAATTCATTCTTCATTCTTCGCAAGCGAGGCGGTCGCGAGCGGCCGAAGGTCATAAACAAATGCGCAATAAAAATATGCAAATTTTGTGCAGATTGCTGCATGCGGTACCTGCGGCACAGCTTACGACGAACTGGCAGAGTACTATAAGCATGTAACATCGCATGGTCACGCGGAAAAGGTGGGTTGCGTTCGATAGTATGCTTTCTATGGTTTGCACGTTCGGTATTACCGAGCCCTCTCGCGCAAGACAATTAGAGATAAAAAATAGCCCGAGCAAGCGAGAGAGACAAAAGAGAGTCGGTATTTCCGGCATTTGTCGGTAATACAGCCATTCCATTTTTGAGTTGCGAGAGTGTTATCGGGTAACAGTGAGCCGTCAACTCACATAGAGAGAACTCAACAATCATAAAATTGTGGAACTTTTTACGTAAAGCAATTTCGAGCATTTGAAATACAGGAATAAGGCACTGTGTTCCGTGCACAAAAATATCTCAGTAAAATATTTTTCAAAAATTGAAACATGACATATTCAGGACCGATCACTCTTCACGGTGCTAATATCCCTCTGGAAAGGAGGCGAATATTGGAATGGAATTTTGGGTCTCTGAAATACTATTACATATTATGAAACGAGTTCGTTTCTTGTTTTTGCCAATTCGTGCCTGTAAAATTTCTACAAAAAGATAAATAGTTTGTTGTTTGTATTATTCACGACGTTTATAAATCGGATTTCCTGTAACAAGGGAACCGCAAAAGTAGGTCTCGCTCCCGCCAGAATTCACTATCACAGCTCAATGACCACTCCTCAGGGGATCTCAGAACCGTTTAAAAAAGTCCCCATATTTGCTTCCTTGATATAGAAAATCGATAATTAAGTTTACATGTAAAATTTGCAAGCACGAAACGCGAGCTACTCTATGATTCTCAAGGGGTGAGGAGTATGTGCCTTCGTGGTGTAGTGGATAGCGTGGCTGCTAGGTTTTTTTCAGGTTGTGGGTTCGAGTCCCTCCCGAGGAAAAAAACTTTTGCAACATTTTTTTCATTGATGACCATTGATGTTCTTTTTTTTAAACTCCACACTCCCTTGTTTTTCTCTTTCTCTTTTTTTCTACTTTCAAAAACAATCATCTATTCTATCAACTTATCAGCGGGAGGGGTAGGAACGTGCAATTATGCGAAAAAATAAGGATGGGTAGGAGCGAGCCATTATGCGAAAAATACATATCTATCTCTAATAAAACAACATGGCAAGCATTTTTAAAATGCGGCAAAAGCTTATCCTTGGGTGGGACTCGAACCCACAACTTGCAAAACAATTAGCAGCCACGCTATCCACTACACCACGAAGGCACATGCTCCTCGCCCCTTGAGAATCATAGAGTAGCTCGCGTTTCGCGCATTCAAATTTTCCATGTAAACTTAATTATCGATTTTCTATATCAAGGAAGCAAATATGGGGACTTTTTAAAACGGTTCTGAGATCCCCTGAGGAGTGGTCATTGAGCTGTGACAGTGAATTCTGGCGGGAGCGAGACCTACTTTTGCGGTTCCCTTGTAAGAGTGTAGGAATGCCGTCCACTAGGAAAAATTTTTTGTCCCCGATTTCGATGAAAGTTGGTTGGAAGGTACCCTTGGGGGTCAGGACAAGGTTCATCTACTTGGTTTGGTCAATTATCGATTTTATCGATTTTTGGGTGCCAAAACTTCAAATGGCCATAACTTCCTTAATTTTTATCGCACAGCGAGCTAAAATATACCATAGAATTGCTTTCGGAATTCTCTACAAAAAAGTCGAAGTGGTACAATGCGAAAAAAGTTGATCTTCCGCCTCAAAAATCGATAAAACCGTTTTTCCGACCATAAAACTAAGTTTTTCTCGAAAATGCGCCGAAAAGGCAAAACGTTTTTTTGCCTTAAAAGTTTCCCCATAACCATTCTGAAGTCACTACATAGTTGGTTCTCGATATCTCTGTCCCCCGGAATGCGTTTACTAGTAGAGCCCGGACATAGCCGTTTATATCCCCCCTTTTCGTTTTTTGGTCATAACTTCCTTCAAAATGGTGCTACCAGGATTTAAAAAAAAGCAAAACATAGCTCTCAAGGAGACAAAAAATATTGTCTTAGTGAGAAAAAACTTTAGGACCACCCGTTTTCAAGATATTTTAGAAAAACCAACTTTGAGCGGGGTTTGTTTGGGGGGAAATCGCTCTTCGCGGTATCTTCGCATTCTTTATGACACGGATTTTTCTTTTTTAAATTTTTTTCATAGATATTTCAGGTACCTTGAAACCGAGTTTCCCCATTATCCCGATCGTTGCAATGTGGGGAACGGCGGGTGGTGGAGGCTCCAGCGATTTCCCCTCAAACAAACCCCGCTCAAAGTTGGGTTTTCTAAAATATCTTGAAAATGGGTGGTCCTAGAGTTTTTTCTCACTAAGACAATATTTTTCGTCTCGTTGAGAGCTATGTTTTGCTTTTTTTGAAATCCTTTTAGCACCATTTTGAAGGAAGTTATGACCAAAAAACGAAAAGGGGGGGATATAAACGGCTATGTCCGGGCTCTACTAGTAAACGCATTCCGGGGGACAGAGATATCGAAAACCAACTATGTAGTGACTTCAGAATGGTTATGGGGAAACTTTTAAGGCAAAAAAACGTTTTGCCTTTTCGGCTCATTTTCGAGAAAAACTTAGTTTTATGGTCGAAAAAACGGTTTTATCGATTTTTGAGGCGGAAGATCAACTTTTTTCGCATTGTACCACTTCGACTTTTTTGTAGAGAATTCCGAAAGCAATTCAATGGTATATTTTAGCTCGCTGTGCGATAAAAATGAAGGAAGTTATGGCCATTTGAAGTTTTGGCGCCAAAAAATCGATAAAATCGATAATTGACCAAACCAAGTAGACGGTCCTCCTCCTGACACCTAAGGGTACCCACCAACCAACTTTCATGGAAATCGGAGACCCAAAGTTTTTTCCGAGTGGAAAAGAGAGCTCTTTTTCCTACACTCTTACAGGAAATCCGATATAACATTTTAAATCTTTATCTACATTTTCCCGATATTTTTACAGTTATCGCATACGAGTTACGCAGCTTTAATCATAATGAAAGTAGCGGAATCATGCAATATTGAAGATGCTCAACGGCGTGGTCTCTCCTGTCTTCGGTTCGCCAGCCAACGATCGCTCCTTCTTCGATTCTCTTCTTCTTGTCTCAGGTCGAGGTCGGACGGCAGGAACTCCCTCGGGTGGTGGAGATACCTTTTTACAGTTATCGCATACGAGTTACGCAGCTTTAATCATAATGAAAGTAGCGGAATCATGCAATATTAAAGATGCTCAACGGCGTGGTCTCTCCTGTCTTTGGTTCACCAGTCAACGATATTTTGCATACTAATTATTATCCAAAGTTGGCGATATTTTTACAATTATCATAGATCAGTTGCTTATACTGACGTTGTTTTATTTTTTTGTGTTTTTAGGCGGAATTAGGCAATGTTAAAGATGCTCAACGGCGTGGTCTCTCCTGTCTTCGGTTCTCCAGTCAGCGATCGCTCCTTCTTCGATTCTCTACTTCTTGTCTCAGGTACTTCTTGTCTAGCAGTTGCAATTCGTATTATTCACGATTTTTATATCATTTTAAATCTTTATCTACATTTTGTCAGTATTTGTACAGTTATCGCCTTCAGCAACGATTAATTGTGTTTGTTTATTGTTTGATGCAACAAATACGTAATCATGCAATGTTAAAGATGCTCAACGGAGTGGTCTCTCCAGTCTTCGGTTGGCCAGTCAGCGATCGCTCCTTCTTCGATTCTCTTCTTCTTGTCTCAGGTACTTCTTGTCTAGCAGTTGCTATTCGTATTATTCACGATTTTTATATCATTTTAAATCTTTATCTACATTTTTTTCCAATATTTTTACAGTTATCGCATACGAGTTACGCAGCATTAATCATAATGAAAGTAGCGGAATCATGCAATGTTAAAGATGCTCAACGGCGTGGTCTCTCCTGTCTTCGGTTCGCCACTCAGCGATCGCTCCTTCTTCGATTCTCTTCTTCTTGTCTCAGGTCGAGGTCGGACGGCAGGAACTCCCTCGGGTGGTGGAGATACCTGATATTGGTGGATTGCGAACAAATATTTCCTAGGAGTTTTAGAGCCTCAAGCAGCCTGAAACACAATTCGTGATGTCGCGAATTCAAGAAATCTGAAAATCTGATATTTAGTCATCTCACTTCCTCCACGGTCTAAGCCGACAACACTTTTAGCAACCTCCTTTCAACAAAAATAGCCAATATTATCGATGTTGTCCTTTCGAGGTTCTATTATCTTGGGCCCATTTCAAGCAAATCACATACAATAGAACGCTTTTTGATTTTCGAGTCCACATTTTCGGAGATTTTAATCGCATTAGCGAGAGTCGAACCCATTCATTCTTCGCCGCGCGCGCCTAGCTCGTGCTCGTTTTGATTGAATTAATTGAGTTTGAAAACTCTAGCCTTCCTTGTCCCCATCGACTCACCTCTTCCTCGCTCTCCACCGACGGCTTTTTAAGCTATCTATTTACAAGTAAAATAGCAAATATTATCGAAGTTACCCTTTCGAGGATCTATTATATTTGGCTTACTTCAAGTACAGGACCCGATATTTATTGAATTCGTTCCCATCTACTCACCTCTTCCTCGCTCTCCACCGACGGCACTTCCGTTCCTACGGGAGATTCCGTGCCATCTAGCTCCTCACTGCTTGCTGATGTCTGCTTGAATAATTTAGTTAATTTTAAAATTATTAATTTTAAAATAAAAAAAAATTGGCCTATCCTCCTTCCAATGTCGTTATAAACTAAATAGGAAAGCCGAAACGTAATTGAATGGTGAGAAAAGGTAAAAATACCTGCTTCTGTGCTTTGAACAAGGCCTTTAGTTGGTCGATGGAGAGGCCCGTGGAAGCGAGGACGTCATCGAGTGGAGAGGCCGGCTGGGAATAAATAACATTATTTTGATTAATTAATATTTACTGATTTTGCCTTCCATTAGTAGCTAAGGTAAAGCATGAATTACAAGAGTGAGCACAAAATAAACAATCAAAACCAGTGAATAAATAGCAGTCCATGACATTTCGAAAGGTTCAGAACACTTTTCGTCAACAACTCCAAATAGCATCCGAAAACGGTGCACAAACCTTGGCAAGCACAGCCACTGTAGTACAAGCGAGCACTAGCAGTAGCAGTTTCATGGCGAATGACTTCCTTCTCCTCCTCTTCCTTGCCTATTTATCGCCACGAAATTGATCGCTTCGCGGTTTCGTCGGCGCAAATACATGCAAATCCATGAAATTTTGTCTAACTCTCTCCATTTCCCATGCTCTCTCGTCCTGTCTGCCCGGAAATAGTGTAGTGATGAACACACTGCGGATGATGAGTCAGGGGAACGTTGACGACAGTGGTGGAGGCTTTGCATGCATTATTGGGAGTGCTATCAGATGAACAAAAAGTTTCTTCATTTCGTAAGATCTCTCGTCACTCTGACCGATGAGAGTTGATGCGAAAGTAAGAGACTGATTCCTCATCCTAGCTGTCAGAATTCCGCCGAAACAGGGTTCATCGATAGAGTTACGCGTTATCAGGTGGCAAACCTGACTTTGTTCATTTCGAATCCCAATTCGTTTCCATGATCAAATTTTGCGGCCAGAATCGATGAAATATCGTGCTAAACACCATAGGACACATCACTCAAGTTCGATTTACCGGTCGCCCTTTCCCCATGTATAATCCGGCCACCAGGAATAGGGAAGCGAGCGTGGAAAAGGATGGTGATTTCCATGACATTTCGTTTTTTCCATGACATATGGCTCGCCGAATTCACCATATTCAGCAGGATTCACGACATAGAATGGTGAGCTTACTCTTTAATTTTTTTTGATAAACATCAGATAAAGAATAACTTTAGAATGTACTATTTTCTTGATATGATGACTTTCTGTAGTGATATGTCTGTGGTGATGACAATAATCGAATCGCTTTATTCAGCACCCGCCCTTTGATGCAATACCTAATTATTTCTCAATTTTGACTTAGAAATGGGCTTGTGAATCACCCAAATAGTTTGTAAACTTTTGTTCGTTGTGCTTCTGGTTGCTCGAAAACGAAGTACATAATCAAATCGCTTTATTCAGCATAGGGCAATCGGCACAAATACAGAGGCGGGTGATACTCGTAATCTCTTCTCAACGCACATCGAGACATCACTATTCATCGCTACCACAAGCAGTCAATACACGTCACGCGGGGGGCAGAAATCGGTACCGGTAGAAGGAAAGGAAGGAAGGGGTGGATGAAACAGGAAGTTATGGCGGAAATTGTGGGGTTGGCGGGGGAAATAACTGTGTGAATTTTGCATGCCACAGTGGACGCATCCACGGTGAATGATCCACTACTCTTCCGAGCTCCTTATTTCGCAATGTCTGGTTTCTCGGGCTTAGAGCGGTGGGAAACCATAACCGTGGGTGGGAGTAACCAGAGGCGCACTAGACAGAGCTAGTTCGAGCAAAATGAGGAGAACGGAAATGCTATTGCACATCGCTTGTCACTGTCAGATAGTCATCTTCGAACAACCGATCAGCTCGTCCGAATCTTGTTTGGTGGCTTGGATTTGCTCGAGTACCTAAAAATAAAGAATTTATCCGAGATGATTAAACACATCGATATTGAAACCCCCGTTCAATCAAATTCATGTTTCAATAGCCGAGTCTCCAGTGATTCTTCTAATTAATGAATAAAATAGTAATCGAGAAAGAAAAATGTGCCTATTTTTCGGCTCCTATTCAATCTCATTTAACATGAAAAAGTTAGTTATGGTCTTTGAGGGTAATTTAATGACTAAATGCATACCTGCAACGTCTCGTCCAGCTCCTGAATGAACAGGTAATCCAAGAAAACTACTGATCCTATGTATTGGTCCATGCTACTCGCCTAATATTTCCCATGATATTGAATTTATCTAATTTAAATAATGGCGAAATATACCTGAAGAGTCTCATCCAGCTCCTGAATGAACAAGTAATCCAAGAAGACAATGTGCGAAGTGACAGCTAGGAAGCAGAAGATGATTACGGACGAGCAGGCGAGGAGAAGGACGGCTGAAAAGATTTTCCTTTCAGATCATTTTTTAATTATATTTATTGCATAGTCTAAAGGAAATTCTATACAAATTATGACCACAATATCCGAATCAACAAGGTTCTTCTACTCATTCGACACCCGTCTGTATCACCGGCTTGAGGAATATCTCAGCTCATCTATAAGCATCTTACGCCTAGGTTTTACAACGGATCCTTACCTCTCCGACCCTATATTTTACACCGATTCGTTGCTTACCAGTCGGTTGACTCAGCCAGCCGCCCGTCTCGATCACCGGCATGAGGAATGGCGCAGCTCCGGCCAGTGCAGCAGTGAAGATGGAGAAGAGCACAGCGGAGTAGAGCATGAGAATCACCTGGAGATTGAAGAATTTCGAATTCATCGCTCCGCTAATTCTTATTCCGCTCAATAAAACAGGACATTTGTTTCAAAAAAGGAGTAACTCAAGTTTTCAAGTAAGAGTTTTCGAATATGTATGCTATTTCATTTTTGGACAGTTGACGTGTGGAATCCCTAGTTCCTAAATAACGTTGACAACTTGATTTCCACAACTCTAAGTTATTCTTGACTTTTCCTTCCGGCTGACGTCTTTTCTATTGGATAAAGCGTTCTCTGGAATCAGGCAAAACTAATTCAATAACATCTGATAAGAATCTGGAGTCCCAAACGCCTACATTTCATCAACTGCACCTGGCCAGTAATTTATGTCACGTGCCGATACTTGATCACTATCCAGATAAATAATTATATGATCCAGATAAATAATTATAATAAGTGGGGGCGGCAGGGCTCCATCAAATTATTTTAACACCTGTTATTGATAAGATTTACCCAAAATATCGAATATCCAAATGGTACCTGTAAAAATAGGAAAGGAATGAGGCAGAGTTTGGAGCCCGTAAGTGAGCCGTAGATTGTGGATGCGGAAATGGAAGCAAGAAGAAGGATGGTGAATAGAACGATGGTGGCGGTCCCGACCTGAAATTAAAAATTGAATTCCCTAATTCGAGGCAACAATAAGCACTAAGAAGATAGCCCCCGAAAAGGAATATTCCATTGTCTGATGTCAGAATAAATATCTATAATATATTTTAAAAAAATAATCAATATTCTATCATGCTTGCTTCCAACCCCCAATGCACTTCCGCATCCCCCATGCAATTAGCGATAGCCGCTAATTATTCGCGTTTGTGCTTGTCAGGTGCAAATTATTTACTAACCCGGAAGCAGTTTTTGAAACTATTTTCGGCTTGAAAAAAACTGGAGCTCGTCTCTGGGCGATTTTGCCCGTTGATGAACCGATTCATTGAATCACATTTCGAAACGGTTTTATAAACAAAATAAACTCACTAAACACATAAATAGCGTGATCAACATGTAGAGAGGAATCATGATCACGCCGATCCATCGGGTTAACACCTGGAATCCGTAAATTTAACGTATTTTTCGACATTTGAAACTCTTGTTATTGTTTCGTTTCTAGAGGGTCCTGATCTTCGCACATAGACACATTCTTCGCATTGACTTTGTTGTTTTTCGGCGGACCACATTTTCTCAGTGTTTTATCGTATTTTCTACACCCGCTTCTTGGCGCTATGAATTTCGAAGGTCCTAGTCTTATCAAAATATTAATGCTATTATTCAGACTTAGAAAACATAAACACTTAGTGGGGTACACCAGCAACTGGGCTGGGCGAAAATGTAAATCTCTAATTTCACAATGCTCTCTCACACAATTTCTGACCGAAGAGAGAGCATTGTGAAATAAGAGACCTTTTTTTTTTCGCCCAGCCCAGACCGGTAAGGTATCGGGTATTGCTGTATTGGAAGAACCACGACGAAATCGTTAGTGCATCGCAGATTGAACGAGCCACAATCCCTTCACTAGACCCCTCCTAATCGTCTACAGTGGCTTGTTTTGAGGGCCAGTGGGAGAGATCTTCTCGAGAAGAGATAGGGCCCACTCCAACCAATTCCATTTCCAACACACAAAAACGGAATGGGTGCCCAAATGAATGGACTGGAGCCACAACAACTGAGCCCCTCTCCTCACTGTGGTTCAGACAGTCCCTCCTCATTACTCGAGATAATTAGAGAAGTAAATGTATTTTCGGCGACTGTTTCTGGGAACTAATTATTCTCAGAACTTAGTTGACTTCCACATAAGCGGAAAGACAGTCGAACGTGAACCATAGATAATTCCCACTGACTTTTTCGTGAGAATCGCAAGGTTGTGGGAGCTCGATTTCAAGAAATGAGCAGTAAAATTACTACCTTCAAACATCGCTGTCACACAAAGTATAGCGGATCTGATTCCACCTTTTCAATTTCACGGAATTGATCTTTGATCTTTGATATATATTTGAAACAGAAAATTACCGTGACATGTCCCCGTCCGCAACAGTAGTAATACTTGGAGCTCTCGAAGTAGGGATTGATCGCCAGCAAACGACCTGAGATAAATATTTTTTCTCGATACGATCGTATTTCAAGAATAGACGACATAAATAATTTATCTGTTATGGTACTCAAATGGGTTGGTCGCACTATAGAGGCAAATATCGTTATGGACTTCTCCGTCTCAATAACTCCGGAAGAAGGGCAGAGATCAAAGATCAAAGATCACCGATCGCGTACCTCCTCTAAACGGGTAGTATCGATGCGGTCCATCATTGTGGTGATGATGCGGCAACAGCGCCGCACAGTCCGAACTGGCAGAACCGGATCCGTTAGTTTGTCCTGGAAAATGACGGCTCTCGGTAAAATATCAAACACACAGGCACACAGGCTGACACAGGCAGTGTAAAACAATCAAATTTCAGTAAAGTAGCCAGTATTCGATTGTTTTCGCGATAAAAAATCATTTCTCGATGAACCGATCTGCACAAGTTACCGTACCCAGGGCCACAGCCGTGAATTGCACGCAGCGCTGCGTGGCGGCTGCGACGGCGATCGTCGTCGCGGTCGTCGTCGTGCAGACGGCCTCATCCATGCATAGCCTGAAATTTGAATTTTTGAATTTTTGAATTTCGCGCCAATTAAAACGACAAAGATGCTGCGCTGTCGAAATTTGAACAGAAGTATCGAAAAAAGACAGAATGCTGGAAAAAGGTTAGATTACGGAGGAGAGAATGCGGATAAAATGAGAAACAGAGATTTGTTTGTTTCAAGAGAAAGTCACAGGGGGGAAGAATGTAATAGATCTTATCGAAATTCTGATGAAAGATTCTCTTCAGTTACATTATCTTCAATCGAATCAGGGCTTCATCCCAACCCTGATGATTGAAGAAAAGCGTAGTCTGGGGCATATGAATATTTAAAAAGAAAAGCGACAACTATAAGGATGCACGGAATTTCCGCTGAACCCTAGCTGAACCCGGCATCCAGAATTTGGTCTCTCCCAAAGAAGGAAGTAGTCTGTGAGGAGAAGGAGTGAATAAAAGTTGGAGTAGAAGGAAGAGAGACACCCCCAAATTATGGCTTCTTTTTCACGCGCCTTGAGAGACACAGCCGCATTTATGTGTGCACGCGAATAATTGCACCATAAGGAAACTATTTCATAGATGGAGGAGGAAGGAAGGAATAAGTGTTCGCTGGAGACAATCTGTTTCTTCCGGTTGAGCACGATCGCCTGATGGATCATTGAGCAACTACAACGAATAATTGGAAATTATTCGAGAGTAGCAAGAGAAAGGAGCGAAGATACGTTCCTTGGTGAAATGCATAATTATGGATACAAAATCAAGACTGCCAAGCGAATACGTTCAACAGATTCGAAGCACTGTGGGGACCAAATGAATTCTGCATACACACGAGCTATTCGGTTTAGTCACATTGAAATCCACTGCCCGAAATCCTTGGAGACACATTATGAATGTAAAATTGGTCGGGCCCACTACGAATCCAGCGAAATGTGCTTGCAAGACGCATGAATAATTGAGAAACTGCTGCAATTTTCCACGCGATGCGTGATCTGTCGCATAACGGCGTCCCACGCGAATAAATCTGGTAATTTTGCTGGAAAACGCGTGGAAAAAGCCAAAAACGCGTGAGAAACCCGACAATTTCTATCAATTCCCAGCATTAATCAGCAGTGCTGCGAGCCTATTTTATTCGCGACGAACTAATTAGAAAAGGGAGGGCGAAGCAGAAATGCGCATGATTGAGCGGGAAAAAAGGACGCGGCAAGGCTCGTGGAACCCTAATGCAATTTGACGACGAACCCAGGCGTGCCGGAATCATATTTCAGAAATGGGAAGGGTCTCGTCATTTCACGAACTCTCTCGTCACACTGAGGGACCGAGTGCGGTGAGATGGATAGGAATAATGGAATAATAATAGAATTGGGTGCCTACGCCCTGGGATAATGCGGAAGGGACCGAGTAATGAAATTCTGCCTTCTTGCAAAATTTGAAAAAAAATGATCTTTTGGAGCATTGCTACTATACCAAAAAAATACTTTAAAAAGGCAGCGATGTGTCGACGTCTAAAAATAAGTGAAAAGACTCTCGTCATTCCATCGTAGAGCGTTCAAAATGAGAGGGATCATTTTCGTTTCCTTATTTACGTCTAGACGCCGTCACTGTTCGCAGAATTATAATAGCCAGTGAAGCTCTGAGGTAATTTTCCATTCCACTCGGTGACCTATGACAAACGTTCTAGGGGGGGGGGGTGGAGAAAGGAAGAGCCCGGGAGAAGGCTGTTTTTTTCGTTTGCTGAGCATTTCAAAAGCACGATAAAGCTCTGAGGATCTAATGAATACCACGGGACAATCCTCAATTCTGCCCACTGTTGCCGGTATAAGAGACCCTCGAATAATGCATGGGCGCGAGTTTGAAGAAAACAGGAGAACTTTCTAGGAATGAAGGAACCAGCCGAGCAGCTTGGGCCACTCATCGTCATAACTCAATTTCCTTTGTTATTTTTTTCCATCGAGGCAAGAATGCGCGCAACTATGGGCCTATGCAGCTCAAATGAGAAAGCCATCTTCATTCCTCGTACTCGAAATACAGTGAAATGAAGAGACGGCTTCTTTACTCGCAACCATAACCGGCACTGCGCACGCGAAATTATGGGCATTCAGCGAAAATGACTGTTTTCGTCGAAAGATGGCTATAAGTTCCCGAGACTCTAAGCGTACTTCTCAGTCAAAACAGTAAAATAGGAGGGAGGGAACGAAAAATGCGCTAAACGCCCGGGAAATTTATGTGTTTATGCCTGTTGGAGAAGGGGGGCCGTTCAGGATGACTTATGACCTACAATTCAGCGTCTAGGAGCGGTGGTGGCGGGAAAACATTACTCATGCTGGTTCTTCCGGGAAAACAAGGCAATAAGCGGCTGAGCGGTGGTGATAAAGCCAAACGGCAGCTGTGAATGAGCAATTACTATGGACTCTCTCGAGTCGGCTCGCTGTCTCGGGTCTCAGACCGGCTATAGAAAACAAGGAATCGAGAGAGAGCCATCACAATGCATTACTTGGTATCTGAGGTAAAAATAACAGAACTCGCGGAATACCCGAGAGTGGAAAGTAGGAGCGAAATCTTTACAAAACAAGCGATGCATGTTACTGCGAAGGCGTTACGGCGCTGACTCAGCAAGCGTAATTACCGCAATAAACTCGAAATACGTGCCGCGGCGTCTGTTCATTCCTCGTACTGACAGCAATCGGTAGGACGTTTTTCGAACTCTGACGAATCTACTCGCAAAAAACTGAAGTGGCCGCTGAAAATCAGCAGAAATAACGAAGTATGCCACTCAAGTGGCAGCGAGTCTGCGACGGTGCTAAAGCCAAAGCCAACCCAGTCAGTCCCAAAACACCTCCCCCCCCCTCACCCCCAGACCTTCCGTTCCCCCTTCCCCTCCCGCTCCAATTGCCTTTAGCCCACCACACCCCACACACAGATTCCCCCGACGACTTCCTTTATTCGACTGCTTCTATCTATTTATTCGGGATAGAGGGAGAGAAGGGACTGCCCCAAAGCTAACCCAAAACAGGCACCCAGATATACAGGCAGAAGAGGATAGTCGAAGCTATGCGAGAAAAGTGACGTTGATGGCAGGGTACGATTTGAAAAGCGTGCAAATTGAAAAATGCATAGTGGAGATATTTTATTCGTTCAGCAATCGAGCGTTCGGAACGGAAAGACTCGCCAGACCGGAAACTCAAGTGCGCTGCGGTGTGTGAAAATGGTGTTTTCGCATAGAGAATTGAACTCGAAAAGAGCAGTATAAGGGAATTTTTCACGAGAAATGCACTGCCAAATTGCGAGGTGCTAACCGGTAGTTACTTGCCTGTTGTGTGTGCCTGTTATCTCACTGGAGCTCTCACCTTTTCACAATAAATCGGCGAGAAGAATGAGATACTGACGTTTATTTCGAAAAGGAGGACAGTAGTGTGGATATTTACTAGAAATGCACTTCAAATGATGAGATGCAAACCGGTAGTTATTTTACTGCGGCGAGCGTATACTGAATGCTACAGGGGAAACGATAATAGGGAGACAGTAGCGTGGCTCTATGTGATGATTGTTGCTGTAGCAAAAGCTATTGACGCAACGCACAACGCAGTGGCATCATTAAGTTGCGGAATAAACAGCGTGCGGTTTCCTCCCCCGAGGGAGTAACAATGGAAGTTGATGCTCAAATGACAGTTATCGTTGAAGAAAAGGAAGCAAAAAGTGAGATATGTTTATAGGTTTTTGAACATTAGGAAGTGAATACCGTACGATGCTTTCCTCGATAGTAAAGTAAAGTAAAAGTAAAGATAGGAGAGGGGGATATGGACGAGATGGAAGAAAGCTGATGTGACACTTATCGCTCTATTTTGTAACATGTTTGATTCCACTCTACAGAAACAGAAGACTAGCGTCCAACAAGATTATAACCGAGCAATATAGTGAAAGGCATCACGGAAGACAGAATCGATAGGCCCCGATCGAAAAGTGAGATGTGTTACACACCGAACTTCAGTATAGTACAGACCGAGAGAGAAGAGAGAAGAGAGAAGGAAGAAAGAGTGATTTGTCTTGATGATTGAACGGCGTTGACGGCAGTGTGAGTGATCGAGTCTGACTGACTGCGATCTACCTCTCTTCTTTCTCCCTGCTCCCTTGCCGGTCAGAGAAACCGAGAGAGCAGGGGGAATCGAGAGAGTCAGACAATGCTTCAGAAGCTCTCTTGTTTTTCCAAGCTCTATCGCCGGTCAGAGAAACCGAGAGAGCATGGGGAATCGAGAGGGTGCTGAAGCGCTGAACCAATGCTGAAGCGTTGGTTAGAAAGGGCGAGAGAACGTGTAATTTGAAGAGAGTCAGAGAAAGAGAGTAAATCGAAAAATAGGCGGGCGACGCAAGATTTATCGGATGACCGGGGCTGTTTTTCTCCCGCCGCCTCACACCACCCTCAAATAAAATTAGACTTAGTCGATTGCAGTCGAATATCTGTGACTGAATTGAAAGCAAGACTTCAATTGACAGAATATCAATGAAATGCAATGCAAGGATTGTAAGTATTTTGTGGTTTGAATCAGGTAAAAATACGCAAGCGCCGACATCGAAAAAAATCAGTCGCTGAAGCAGTGAATAGACCGTCTTATTGTTAGGTGCGTAACGTGATAGCGGCACTGTACCTAGAAATAGCCTTATCATCATCAGAACGTTCTCAATCACACGTGAGGCGTGAAGGAGGAAAGGTTGGGGAAGTGATGACTACATCTCATCTAGCGGTGCTCATTCACCGGCTAGAGAGGACGAGAGAGTATGCGAAATGGAGAATACCAGAAAAAGTTGAGGCAGTCCCTCACTTTAACATAATCCATCGCCTGACAGATTGGACTACAGAGTAAGCTGGAAAGTGAGAGTTAAACATTGTAGTATCTCAAGTAAGACAATTCGAAAGAGCATGCGAATTGGAGAGACCATGGCATTTTCCGGACATTTTTTCTAGATGAGCAGTAATATTATACGTGAGCTTCCTCGACAGGTGTCAGAAAGATTGAGAGTGTTACTTGAACCGAAAGCTGGAATGCGAGTGAAGAAGAGAAGAAGAAGAAGCAGCAGAGCAGTGAAGAATCCTCTTCATTCTGCATGCTCTCTCGTCACGCTGACCAGCGAGAGAGTACGCGGAATGAGGAGAATGCTTCTTCAACCTAACAGGAATGGAGGCCCAGGAGTCGGTGGGGCGTGAAAAATCACGCCTGACTGGTGGATTTTTTCCTCAAACGACTGCGAACATTCTAGCAATAGGAAAACTCTTTCGAAACTATTCCGGAATTTTTTTTCAGATATATTTGAAAGATAATAGAAGCCATGCGGACTATGAATGAAAAATGGGGAGAAAATGTGTAGATAATAATAAGACTTGAGAATTTTGAAAAAAAATTGCGTATATCAGAATATAATCATGATAACAATTATTACAATTATTTTCCCTACAATTATTTTTTTGGGAGAGTTTCCAAAAATGTTAAACGAAAAAATAAAACAAAAAGAAATTTAGATGACAATCGCTGTTCTCTTAGATGTGTATCAGAATAGAATAGAGGAATCGGGATTAGACGGGGAAAGCCATTATTAATTTATCAGCTGCAATGGGAATGGGAACGAAAATACACGAGCCTATCTTTTAAAATTGCTTGCTCTATTACTTTTCTGGGTGAATGAAGGTTTCCGTCTCCCACTTTCACGTTATCTCTCGCCGATCAGAAACTTTAATAGGCAACCTCTTAGTTCACTAATTATTAGGTGAGCAATACCAGAGAAATGCCAGAACTATAGTTCCATTTCTCGAAACACATACAGACGCGTGGAATAGGAGGAAGGAAATGGGTGGGAATGACAAAATAAACTAAGGAGTTAATCCTGGAATGAGAGGAGACATTGGAGACAACAACTAGGGGGAAATTTTCACACTTGGCGGAGGTTAGAGAAGGCGAGAGAGTACGGGGAATGGAGAGACGCAGATGCGTTACAACAATCGCTCGCGCGCCATTATTTAGAAGCACCGAAGACCGTCTGAGTTTTTTCTCGCTTCTTGCTGCTCTACACGCATATTCTCTCTTGCCAAGTGTTGGGTAGAACTGCCACAATGGGTAGAGTAAGAGAGAGATAGCCTTAACTACGCTCTGAACATAGTTAGATACAGTTGCAAATGGAGTTGCGGCGGTGTAATAACTAGGGTTCCCTTATTGGGAGGTACTTTCCATTAACTCCTCATTCTCCACACTCTCTCGTCTCGAGAGCAGTCACATTTCTTTGCTTGCTTGGAATTCCGAACATCAAGGGAACCCTAGTAATAACCAGAGTTAAAATTAGCAGGAACAAGCATCGCGAGGATGATCGGGACTAAAACTCGAGCGGAATATGGCGTGTGATAGAACGACTACTCCTCTATAACAATCTTCATCATCAAGTGTTGTGGCGCTCCAGAACGCTTGCCTCTCCCATTCAATAACCCTAAAGTAGTCCATTGTCAGGCAACAGCACAAAGCACGGCTCTGGTCCGTTTTGGGTGTCCCATCAAAGTTTCCTGGACCCGGCAAAGTTTTACGGTCCCATGAAAGTTGTCCGGTCCCAGTGATATTTTCCTGGACCCGGAAATAGTTTCATGGACCCGAAAATAGTTTCCTGGACCCATTACTCCCTAAATGCAATTGCAAGTTCCAATTGCTATTCAATACAAGGTTCAATTTATGCTCGTCGTAATTGTTTTGACTTGGAGTCAATTCTTTATGCTTAGTGCTTAGTACCACCTACGTTTTCTGCAGAAAAACAATGTCATAACGTACAATGATGGGAACCCGTTAATTATTTTTCGGGTCCAGGAAACTATTTCCGGGTCCAGGGAACTATGGGTCCAGGAAACTAAATCCGGGTCCAGGAAACTACTTTCGGGTCCAGGAAACTATTTTCGGGTCCAGAAAACTATTTCCGGGTCCAGGAAACTATTCGGGGTCCAGAAAACTTTTTAAGGACCGGGAAACTATTATGGGACCGGGAAACTTTGATGGGACACCCAAAACGGACCAGAGCCCAAAGCACAACCGAAAATAGGCAGGAAAGCACGTGAGACTAGTAGCAAAGGCGAAGAAAAGGACAAATTAGCTCAAATCACAACCTTCAAATGAACGTGTGAGGCATAAATGCGCACGAACGATTTCATCATAAGAAAAACCGAAGAAAGGCCACAGAATTGGCTCCAATTTCAGCGACTGCTCAGGTTCTAGTGCGTCACAAATGCGCTCACTAGAGATAATGAAATAACAATTTTCATTCCTCCTGCAGGCCCAATACTTGATGTCAGGATAAATGGAAATATGGACTAAACAAGTAGCTATAAAATAGCAAGTTTCAAATAAGTGATGGCACCGATGACATGCGCCTAGCCACAGAATGTTTATTTCGTTATCTCTCTCTGACCCTCGGAGGGCGGCACAGAACAACAAATTCACCAAAAATTGACGGGAAAAGTCCATAATTAGCTCCAATTTCAGCGCCTTCTCAAGTTATAGTGCGTCTCGATTTCGTTCATTTGAGGGCGTTAAATGTCAATCACATTTTAAATTAATAATAAAAAAAGAAAAAATACAACAATTTACAAGGAAACCGGGCAATATGCATGGCGGTGAAACATGAATATTTCCCTCTATTTGGTTATATCTCTCTGACCCGCGGAGGGCGGCACAGAACAACAAATTCGTCCCCGCCGCCCTCTGCATATATAACTCGATTTGCAACGAGAAACTGCTCATATTGAGGGAATTCCCGGAAGCGAGAGAGGGGGCTTATGATAGAAATGTTGATACTCAATTTGCATTCCCTCTCGCTAATTAACGATGAGGCACTTCTAGATCGAAATAGCTGGCCAAAATATGCGAAATGAAGATAAGGTGGTCTCAATTCGCTGAATTTCCATCGCTCCTTATAATTGCACTGGCTGCCCCTACGTATTTGCACCTTAGATGACCAAATATGTGCGGATTGCGTTACTCCGAAAATACGGCCGCACTAGTTACTCAGTCGCGCGATTTGTGAGCAGTGAGTCGAAAATCGCTTTTACTATAGTGGGTCAGAAGTAGAATTCGGAACGATGTAACGAATTATTAGGCGGATATCAAAGATCAAAGATCAACTGGACTTTCTCTGATCAAATCAGCGCGTCATTCTTTCAAACTCTTCCTTCTTGTCATCTGTCTTTTCTTTTTCTGTTGTGCACAATTCGATAGAAAAGCGCCGCTGTCTTCAAAGTGTAGAAATTTCGGAAATTGCGCAAATTCACTTTTCTTCCCTGCCTATCCTCTCTGACCACTCCCTCACTGTCAGTGTGCGCGAAGTGGAGAGACGAAGGCCCTTAGATCCCTACACTCAAGCGGGAGGCTGAGGGGGGACAAAAATACGATGGTGAAGGAGAAAAATGGGAAAGAAGAAGAAGAAGAAGATGAGCACGAATGAGCGGCGGGTAGAGAGAAAAGAGAGAATACGCAACAACAGATACATAATTCAGAGCGGTGAGCGAACGCAACTGACAAAGGGGACTGCTCTCCGGGCCCTCTCATTTCGAGCCCCCCCCCCTCCCAACCTTCAGCACTTCATCCTTGGATTCCTTCCTCACTATGTCCTCAGAATTTTAATACTTCTTATCATTAAAATGATAAGAAGAAAATATGTAAACGTAACAAGTTATTTTTTTATATATAATTTCGCCACAACTCTATGTATAATTCAGTAGTGGAGGAACGAGTCTGACAAAGGGTCTACGGACCCGCTCCCTATTTACTCGCAGGCAGCGCGTTGGGAATCAGAAGGTGCCGTGACGTCGCAGCAAGGACAATGTCTGATTTTATTATTCCCTGACTTGTCCTGGCTCCGGAGAAAAAAATCAGACAACATTTGGAGTTTGCTCAGGCCAAAGAGAAAGCACGCGGTAGCGATCTCTAATCTAGAAGCGAAGTTTCGGATTTCTCATGCCCCAAACCACTCTGAGGTCATCCATTCCTGGTTAATCTCGGGATTCTCGGATTTCTACACGCTATCGGCATGCAAGTCGTGGGAATCATGACTTATTCAGGCTGCGAGCGCGGGCGTATTTTCGGGCGAAAGGTCGGGAATTAATTATGTGAAGGTCTTCGAAAAGTGCGGAATACATGAACTACCGGCTGTAAAATTGTGATAAATGAAGGTTCGATTATTAAGGAACGAAATGAAGGAGACTATGAAGAAAATTGTTTACGGTACATAGTAGGAGGAATTAGTGCGAAAAAAGGAAAGAATGGGAATAAGTTTACGTAAGTGGTTAGTTGGAGGTGGGTAAGCGGCTATTTTGAGCTGATGACACGATTGAACACTACTGAGCTATGTTGCGTCATTGAAATTTATTTGCGGAAGTGCTTCTACTCGGTTGGAAGAGCGCGCCTCGCACAAATAGCAAGACACTTCATGAAAGCAAGCGGGAAAAATGGTAATTTTGAGCTTTCCCAGCAGCAAAACAACGGAAAATCGCTCGTTTTTGTTAGTCGGTTGTTCCGAACACTAAAAAAGTTCGCTACGAGGAACTGAATCGCGTTATGATAATTGGCTTATTTGTATCGTAACGTAAGGGGTTTCAAATTGCTGCGGCAGTCCCAACATACAATAATGTGCAGCAACTCTACGCCATCTAGCGCTCTCAAAAATGCTCAAATTTACACCTGCGAGACCTTTGTGGAACTTCGAAACAATGTAGTCTTCCATAGAATATTCACACCACGCCACGCCATCTGCCACACACTCAAAAATATCCCTCAACTTGGAACAGAAAACACACGACAGAAGGCGACAGGGTCCGACACTTGACAGTTGTCTTCAGTGATGAGGAGTAAGAGTGAGAATTGTTCACGCACTCTCTCGATTTCACGTGCTCTCTCGCCTTCTCTGCCCCTCGATGGTCTGACTCTCTCACTTTTCCCTGATCTCTCGCTTCTCTGGCCGACGAGAGAGCAGGGCGAAATGAGAGAGTCAGACGACGAAGCGTAAAATAGTGAGAAGAGGAAGTAAGAATGGAGTGGCAGGAAGAAGGAAGAAGAGGGAAGGAATGCTGCTGCGGTTTAACAACTCGGCCGAAATTCCTCTTCCCCTCCCTGCATCGCTCATTTTCGGGCCAGTGATTGCGGTAATATCGAAGCTATAACTAACTTTCGCCTATTCGAGCGGTCAGAGTGACCTATGAAAAGCGTAATATAAGAATGCAACTAGAGTGGCCGGGATGAAGAAAGGGGTAAGAAATGGCCGATGGGTTGCGGTTTCACAACTAGAAGAGTGTAGGGAAGGAAGGATTGTTCCGGTAAGCGATACGGGAGAGGAAAAAGAGTGAAGAAAGAGAAGACGATAAGATCAGAATGCGTCTAGAAGATACAAGATAGAAAAGTTTAGGGTAGATCATGAATATTTCGATCGATTAATGTGTTGTCGATTGAAATTATAGCATCAACTAAATCAATTTAAAAAAATAAAGAATATTGTATGAAAAAAATAAGCGGATTATGCTTGTATTGTGTAACTTGTATCTAGCTTCTCCTACAAACCCCCGAGAACTTGTAGTCCGGTATTGTACTGTTGACAATGAATCGTATCTGCGCTACTGTCATATTCTTTTGGTATATGTATATGGAAAAAGGAAAAAGATGCGATTTTAAGATAGTGCATGGCTTAATAAACAATACGATAAGGTTGCAAAAGTGGCAAGTATACATGAGCAGAAAATTGTATCGATACCACAAAAAAGAAAAATTAATGATAAATTATCTTGCATGGTTTCGTGTACATATTATAGAGTTGCTTGCGAACCTCTTTAATCAGTCAATTCATATGCATCATTGAGCAGATGAATCATGTCATCGCTCTCAACGTAGTCATTATTCCACCAACAATGTATTGCCCGCACTTCAGATGTGATGGGCGGACTGTTCTTAGTCTTCATCTGCAAGAGCAAGGTATTTCCACGTAAATTAGTTTCTAAAACAGTATTAAAGGAAGACTGTGGCCTCAAAGTTTCCCGCTGCGATTCCATTCAAAATCCTGAGCTTGCAATTTCTGTAACAATTCACAACAAAAAAGTTAATTTTGATGTAAATGTTCAGTTCAGGGAATCTGATTAATTTTATCGATTGATGGTGTAATAATATCGTTCGTATTGAATTATCGTATTGTAAACCAGGGTGCTACCTTCTTTTGCTCCATTTTCCTGCATTTATCGGAGTGGGAATTTTCATTTGTTGTCGCAAGAGCTGCTATCCAGAATGCGAAGAATAGTGCTAAAGTAAGAAACATCGTCATTGCACGTAAGCAACTTTGACGATGGGATTATTCAAAAGCTAGTGTCTATCGGACGGTAATGTGAACTATAGTGCACTGACCTCTAGCGCAGCACTACTAGAGCATTTCATTGCCAAGGAAGATATGTCAGTGAAACGATTGTACCGAATACACGAAAACGATGAACAATCGGGACTTCGAACTGAAAAAAATCAGGTTTGCCATCTATCTGCACGTAATTCTATCGATGAACCCTGTTTCGGGGAACTAATCAAGACACAGGGGAGGAATCCTTCTCTCCATTCCGCGTACTCTCTAATCGGTCAGCGTGACGAGAGAGCACTCTACATCGAGAGACTAATACGTCATCTGACAGTTATAATGCATGCAAAGCCCTCGAAGCCGTCAAAGTTCCTCCGACTCATCAACTACATTGATTCCATCATGGCTATCTTGCTGGTGAGACAGAGCTAGAGAGCATGGGAAATGGAGAGAGTTAGATGATATTACCTGGATTTGCATGCAAATTATCACAGAAAAGACCGCGGCGTGATCAATTTTACGGCGATAAATGGAGGGGAAAGAGGAGGAAGGAAGGAAGTCATACGCCATGAAATTCCTAATACTCGTGCTCGCCTGTGTTACAATCGCTATACTTGCCAAGGTAAGTGCATTGATTTTTAGGAAAAAAAATAAAAAGCCTGAAAACAAGGGATGATATAGATCAGGAGTGTGCAAAAAATGTATCGATCTTTCATTTCGCCGTACTCATGGTGTCAGGAAAATATTTTAAAATATTTAAATATTATATTATTTAATTAAGCTTTTTTTTTCGTTGCGCTTCGGGCGTAGATAAATTATTATTAATAAGCCGACCTTCACCAGCAGTGAGGAGACTGCAGCGACTCTTTATTTACCTTTTACCCTATATTTTAAATCCAAATCCTCGCTCAAAACAATGTTTCCTTGACTGGTGTCAGAAAAATAATTTAAATTAGATAAATATTATATTAAATGATTAAGCCCACCTCCACCAGCAGTGAGGAGACTGCGGCGGCGGGTGGATTCGAAGGAAAAGCTGCCCTGGCGCCAGAAGTGCCGTCGGCGGAGAGCGTTGAGGAGGTTGGTGAAGGACATATTTTATTCACAGTTCCAAGCCCAGTCCGCGTGGCTCCTCATCTTGCAATTTCATAAAGGATAGTTTTCCTCCAATTTGCGTCATGTTACATTATCGTTTCAACGAATTACATCAAGGATTCAATATTGTGAATTTGAAGATAGTCATTGACTTTTCACAATGTGCCAAGTTCAGGCCTCTCCCCCTCAGGGAGTGCCCGCAGCCAAGCCTCGCCCTGAGATAAGAGGAAGAAAGAATGGAGGATCGAAGACTGGAGAGACCACACCCCTGAGCATCTTTAATATTGCTTGATTTCACAGCGATCGATTTTGCAAATCGATTTTAATTTATTAAACATAGCAATCAAAGAATCGTCAAAATATGTATACACCATTGTAGATAAAAATGTATAGTCTTGATTATTTTATGCGGTACGTATAAATTGCGAACACATCTCATACTCGATAAATTCTGAAGAAATTTCTGTTATTCCTTTTTCCTTCGTTTTGGTCTTCGACTTTCATCTTTTCTTTATTGTAACCCGAGTTTCTGCCGAAGTGAAGCCGTGATTCATTCTCAAGTGCGTTTGGAGACCGGCGAAAAAGTGGAGACAGTGGAGGCGGAAAGATGGCTGAAGGAAGATAAATGTTCAAAGAAAAAGGGACTGAACTTCTGAACGGGAAAACTTTTCCATCTTGTTGAATTCTATATCAAACGATTAAAAAATATATAGAAAATTTTCTATGCACTTTCATATAGTGCATTAGTAAACCTAGAAGATCAAAGACCAACCGGTATCTTCAAATATCGTGCGAACCTCACGCGCTTACTCAATCGAGAGTTCACCCAAGAATCAGTTTTTGATTCCCTCTCACCTACGGGGCAAGAATAACTCGCGTGGCGCCCAAACAAAATACAGGTAGCGCCTTCTCTCTACTTTCCATTCTTTTTCGCCTCTCTACCCTTGCAGAGACTGTTTCAATCTCTAGAAAGAATGGATCGGTAGGTAGCGCTCTCCTCCTTTGCCGTGCTCTCTCGCCTCCCTGGCATGACAGGGATAAGACAAATAGAGGAGACAACGTCGCTGACGGTAGTCTGTTTGCACGCGTGACTCGACGCTACTCGCAGTATTTAACACGAAGTAGAACAACTCTTAGAGAACATTTCGAAGATATGGAGGCGAGGATCTTGATAGGTGAGTGATTTTCAACTGATTTTTTCAATATTTACTATTTTTTTCAATATTTATAAAATGTTTTAAAATGTTTATTGGTGATTCCAGTGCTATCGCTCATCCCGCTCGCGGCTTCACAGCAAGTCCTCTGCGTTATCTGCATTCCTCAGGTATCCTTTTTTATCTTCTTTCTCAACGATTTTACGCGAATTTTCAATTGTTTTGCTAATTTAAATAG
>LS486244.1:269778-316945 GCA_900490705.1 Pristionchus arcanus
ACTAGGGTTGATCGTTCGGAACGGAATGACGGAATTTCGAACTTTTGATCCAATTATCCCCTCACTTCGGAACGGCCGAGAGTCGAACAATGGCCGTTCCGGAACGAGAAATCCAATTAGTTCATTGTCCGAACTCATTCCGAGCGCTAATTGAATCAATTCCGGAACGAGGCAATTTTAATCACTCTCATTCGGCCGTTCCGAAAGCCGAACGATCAACCCTAGTAATTCCCATTATGGTCCCACTTACAATTAGTAGATCTTGATTCGTCTAAATATATGTGTTGTTCTGATAATGAGGATTATCCCTGAAACGTCTCAATAAACCTATGAAAATTATTTTTAAAATGTTATATTTAAATATTTAAATATTTTCAGACACAACACAAACGCGAGTGCGTAGCTGTGATGCGCTCAGCTGCGATACCGGCCTATCCCAGGTGCGCAGATTCTGTTTTTTCCCAATCTCCCTAATTTCGATCATTTTTGCATTGCGTGTTTTCATTCTGATCTTTACTAATCCTCACCATCACAGGAAGCCCGAGCCTGCACAATCAACCGAGATCCGCCAGCAACCGTGGCACCACCGCAGTGGGCCCAATGGGGCGCGTGGGGCCAGTGCAGGTAGGCGGTTGTTTGGGCTACGATTTTTTTTATGTTCTGAGTGGTCTGAGTCAAAGAATTTTCACTTTGTTCGAACCAGAAAGATTCGAACTTGGGTGTTCCGCTTACCGGGCGTTTACCATATCTTATCCAATTTCCTTCGGGGGTCCTTCGTGGTTTAGTTATGGTACCTGTACGGTACAATAACCTCAAAGAATGCGCTTAGGTTCTCACACTTTGTTGGACAGTTTTCCTCGAGCAAACATACTCGTTCATTACTCTCCACTCGATAGAGTTGGTCTATTTACCAACTTAGAGTTCTCGCTGTTCTGACAGCTGAGAGAGTAAGGGAAATGAAGAGACTGTAACCTTTCAAACTCTAGTCATTCGTGTAGGCGATCGTTTGAGACGACACGGAAAACGACGAAAAATTCCGAACACATTCCGGAATCGGGAAATGCTCACAGCAAATAGGTTAGAATGGATTACTCATCATCCATTGTGCGAAGAAAAATCATTAAAGGGGGACTATCAAGAACTATGAAATTCAAATATAGCGACTCTTTCAACGATTTGCCGATTCACTCTATTAATATTGATCACGATCGATTCATGCTCTCCATAATATTAACTAATTTTCATGGTACCCCTCCTTTAAATATGTTAATTAATTAAATAATTAATTATCTCATTTCCAGCGCATCCTGCGGTGGCGGCATCCAGCAACGTCAGAGAACCTGCATCATGAATGTGTGTAACGTGTGCACTTGTCAAGGACCGTCAACTGAACAACAGTGAGTCTTTTTCTGTCTCTCGCACCAAATCGCACCACAGAACGGATTCCTTCCTTGTCGATTTTTCCATTGCGTGCGTGCTTTCTGTCATTTATCAAAATGCAGACCCTGCAACGCCTCTCCCTGCTGCTCGTGGACCGCGTGGTCTCCCTGGAGCGAGTGCTCGGCGACGTGCGGAAGCGGCGGCTACCGTAGCCGCACGAGACAGTGCAGCTGCTATACGGTAGGTGCACGAGATGGATCGATCGAGGACTGACTTCATTTTGTGATACTGGGGAATATCATCAGCAGAAAACTGATCGGAGAAGCTGAATAGAGATCTTTCTGTTAATTTGAGATGATTCGTTTTTTTCAGGGCTGCACCGGCCCCACCTCCGAGCAGGAGACTTGCAACGGCCCCGCCGCCTGTCCCGCCCCTCCGACACAGTGCAATACGTGCGCGCCAATTGTGAGTTCGCTTTCTAATGGACCAACGTTTATTTGGAGACTGAGTTCCAAACTGGCGGTTGTTGTGCGCAAACAAATAATGTCGGCATATCACAATTTGGAAGCTCTCTATGGACCTTTTTGTATTTTTAGAACTTTTCCCTACATACGACGACAAAACCTGCCCTGAACAACGACCCAAAATCATGAATTTAGGGGAAAATTCAGATGTGAACACATATTTTATCAGGTGACGCCTCCACCCTGCTACACCTGCTACAATCCCTGTCTGACGTGTGGCTATTACGGCAAGAAGTGAGCTATTTAGAAATTCTCAGCTCCGCCCACTTTTCGAGTTTCTTCATTAGCCATGCTCTTGAAAAGACAATTCGAATGGATTTAGCGGTGCGAATATTGAATCTATGAGTACAAATTAAAGATCGACGTCGGCAAAACAATGAGAAATTCTTCAGAAAGCGTTCGACCGCCTCGCAACTGCGCGGTCCGGGACCTCAATTGCCATCTAACTCAACATCCATCGTGAGGAGGAAGCGCATGCTCGGCTTCATTCCTCAGTGAGGTGGTGTGCACCACACCGCCGCCGTTTACCAAACGTCGCCATTGTACACAATACGGGCAGTAATAAAGATTTATTTTCGTCACTACTTCTTGGAGTTGCAGCGACTGACGGGTCGGCGGCCCTCGAGCAGCGGATTCCGCTCCATGGGATTGTCCTGAAAATAGGTTATATAAATTAATAATATTAAAAAATCTAAAAAAATCTTTAAAAAAATACACAGAAGGCATAACATTTTTCTACGCATTCATAATAATAATTGCACGCGAAATGTAATAAAAAGATTAAATGACTGTTGGACGAACCTTCGGCATGAGGTGCCAAGCGAATGAAACCGATAACAAAACACCAAATGCGATGACGCCTGAAATTTATATATATATTTCATTTATATAACATTAAATAGGTTAATTTTTATCGCTTGTGCTAGAAAAAATATGAAAAAATAAGTTCTCGAGTCGTGAAACAAAACATAATAAAATCCCTCTTGCATCGCTATCATCGTTCCCGATCTCTTGCTATCAGCATTTCTCCCTATCTTGGGCATCGGTATGTGTCTAAAGAAGAGCGCGCGTGAGAAAACTCAACCAGAACCCATCTTGTGACTAGGAAAAATCAGAGAATTTTTTTGTAAATCTTCAAACAATTAAATTAAATTACATGCTACGAGGATAGCTGCTTTGATGGTGCCAGAGTGAATGCCCTGACCAATCGGGTCGTCGGTCTGGAATGAATATATTTTGTTTTCTAGAAGCAATTTTAATTTCAAATGCTGGAAAAGTAATTCGATTTTCAACAAAAAATGAAGAAAAATTAATGCAACTCACAACTGCTTCAGTAACATTCACGGCAGCGGTAATAGTGGCGCCAACGAGCGGTTGGAAGGGCTCGAACTGCATTTTTAGCTTATTTAAATTTAATAATGATTAAAAATAAATTAAAAATTCATACCGCAGCTCGTTTCGCTCTGCTGACAACTTCGCTTGCAGACTGGACGATTGAAATCAATAACAACACTGATTGGAGCGGGTTCATTATGCGAATTCTGCAATTTACATTTACATTTACATATTTATCCTGGAATCAAGGAAATGGGCATACAGGGTGGTTAGTTTAGGCAACTTTTACGGGATTGGGATCTTTGTGCTCAAAGTGTCGGTGCTAACAATTCTGTAACTGGGACAATTGATTGATTGGGCTTCTCCAATAAAGAAAATTGTAGTGAAAGCATGCAATAATGAGCACGAAAAACGATTTTCCTATTATCAAGCCAGCTTTTGGCAATTTTTCAAAGTCTTTTTCTGAAAAAATCTAATAATATTGACAATGACGCGGAATGGAAGTAGAGTACGCCTATCGACGAGCCACTTAGTTCCTCTCTTGCTCTTATCAGCAAAGGGAAAAGAGGAGAGATACGTCTGATAATGGGTGATACGGACCTTAGAAATTTTAAGAGTCACGTAAAAGTAGTCGTTAAATCGCGATTCATGTTGTTGAACTTCACATTGGGAAGCAAAGAAATCAGAAAGACATTCCACAAAATATCATATATAAAACGAGGATCATTGCAAATATTCAACTATCTTCTCGGCGCCGATTCGTTATGATTATGGAATTTCCTAATAATTAGTTTCAATTCCAAAACGGAAATAATATTTTATTAAAGAAGCGCTGTTGTTTCTGTGTGCTTGAAAATGATTATTGTCGATTTTAGGGGATCATTTTAATCATCGAATAAGATATTGTGTTTTTCTCATCAAACAAATCAAACGATATTTCCGTAATGTGGACGAGGTCCTTCGGATCTGTCGTTCACATATCATTTCACGTGTCACGAAATATAGCAGGTGGAATAGGTCGTTTTCTTAAACCGACTTCACCTGCAATTGGACCCTCTCTGTAAACTTGTATTTTTCCAAAATTTATCGAGTACTTTCTAACTCGTTTCTGAATTTGGCAATACTAAACTACTCATAGTGTGCGATGTTCTGTATTCATCCAAAGGAAACACCGGCAGTTTTCATCTACATCAGGCATATCATGACGGTGAGTTAACCAGTGTTTCTTTACATTTGCAAATCTAATTGTCGGACCTTTCGCTGTCTTTTGCCCCAGGCAACAACTGCTTTGAATGGATAGAATGATAGGAAGGCAATGCTTTAAGAGAAAAGGTTGGGCCAAAAACAGAGAAGAGACAAACTGTTATAGGTAATATCCTTTGTCATGACCGTGTTATCAGTCTTCATTGTGAAAACATCCCGCACGGTAACGCGAGCCTACGCGAATTTGCTCATCTTGCTACTGGTGAGCACATTTATCAATTAAAAAAATGATAATATTATTTTATAATAATCAATAAATAATATTATTTGATAGAACATAATTTTTAAAAATTATAATGAGGAGTAGATGAGTAATTCCCGTCATGGTTGATTTGGAGATTCATCTTGGTGTGGCTAGATATATCTTGATAGGTTTATCGAGCCGTTTTTAGAGTTTCCCTATCAAGATAAATACAAAAATAAGTAATCAAACCTATCGACATCATTCCTTTCACACTCTAGCGACACTTATTAGAACAATTCTATATTATATTTTTTGAAGGGTAATGCTTCTAACAATGGTTACGATTAACTCGTTCGAATTTCTTGATTGGCTCTAGTTCAGATTGCCTCGCTCTCAGTCGATATATTTCTACAGTGGATCTTCGATCCTGCTTTTCTCTCCCCACTCGTGTGTATGTTTCTAGAATGTCAAAACGTGTTCACTCGCAATGCACTCTCAGTTTCTGTGATCGGCGTGAGAGCATTGCAAATCGAAAATCGAAACACTGTTGACCACCTCAGGCATGTATCGACGGGCTCCACTCCTTGAGATTATTCCGATATCGCCAATGGCTTGCGCAGTGCGTTGTCTTTTCTGTTTTCCTTGATCAATATTAAATAATGATAACGAAATTAACATTTAGAAAGCTTCATAAAATTGCAAAAAATATGTTCCAGAGTTTTCTTCAGTCGGAAGTCGCGCTGGGAGCCTTAATATACTTCGCACTTTTTATGTATCGACATCAGGCAAGCATATTATTCTCAACAAAAATACAATTCAAGACAACACTATCTGACATTTTTATCAAGATTTTTAGGCGATTTTTATCAACAGTATCTGACCTGTGTCTGCTGCGAAGTGTTAACGTATTTTTGATTCTTTTCTTCTTTGAATATTGATGCAAAGAGAATTTAAAATTTATTGTACTCAGGCATCTGGAAAAACAACGAAATACCTTTTTTAGCTGAAAATAATCGAAAAGTCTTATGAAGGATTTGTCAATAGAGCCTTTCAAACAACCTCTCGCATAAAGGTCTTTACCCAACAATTCCAAGATGCCAGTAAATTAAATCAGTATATTATTTTTTAGCGAGCAAACAAAAAAAATAATGTTGATATCCGCAGGCGATTTTACCACCACGCTCCCGCTACAAATTCTCTTCCGCAAAACAAATCATGTTTCTCGCCGCACTCTCCATTCCCTACGGCTCGCTAGGCGCGTCGTTTTACGTGAGCTTGTTTTGAAACTGTTGTTGTTGTTGTTGTTGTTGTTTTCGATTTTTTAAATTCGACTATTCACAGATGCCAATGGCTGGATTGCGAGATCATCCACGTTATAACACGGTGATTATCCTCAAAATTATTTAGCAACAATTCAGCCGAGCGCCTCTTTCATTTTATATGCATGTCAATGATACGAGAGAGTATACATTTCGAGCAGAGTCGTTCGGCCGATTTGCTGGTGACAACTTCTTCTTGCAGAGTATCAGTACAGATTGGGATGCTTCTATCCTTGTCCGCATTGAATGCTTCGTAGCGCCTAAATACAATTTGTACGCGTATTTGTGCTCCACGATAATTCCATTAGGGCTAATTTTTATTGTCGTCGTGAGTTTGTTTTGCTACTTATGTTTACTAATTATATGGTTAATTGAGATTGCCCGACATACCCTCCTGACTTTAACCGAAATTAAGCATATTAGCCAGAAAACGCAAGCTCTCCATCGGGTTCTTACGAGATCACTCATAGCACAAGTGAATATGCGAAAATATTATATTTTATTTTATTAACTAAATATGTACAAAATAGTATAATAAAAAATACTAGGCTCTCATCCCTGTAATATTTGTGGCTCTTCCGTTTGCATCTCTGTTAGCAGTGAATCAATTCTTCATTTTCTTTGCTCCAGAAATAATGAGTAATTTTGGTAATCTCTATAATTCTCAACTGAAAAAATGTGCAGAAAATATTGGAACACTTTTTTTTAGCATTTGATTTGACTGATCTTGTCATTCTCATAATCTCCTTTCACGCTACATCACACTCTGTTGCGGTGTTACTTACTACACCGGCTTTCCGGGACACTCTTCGCAAGGTTCGTAGATGCAATGTCTTCACTAGATTGTGAGCCGTAGACTCTTTATTTCGCACACTCTCGACTACGAGAGAGTGTGAGGAAAGAAGGGACGGCGGATCATATTTCGAGCTCATTGACGCTAAATCTCAGCTGATGATCATGGTTACCTGAAGTAATTGTTATCATTTCAGATGCTACCGTTCACAATGATTTCATCAGCACAGCCGCCGGTGTCCCCTGTATCTGCATTCACTGCTAGAATCGAGTAGATTCAGTGATGCCAATTTGATGTGAGATATTTGTAAAAAAAATGAACCAGCCCTGATTCGAAGTCAGGGGGGAATGCATGTGGACCTATAATATCACCATATTCATTAGTTGCATTGTCTTCTTCAGATCCAATTAACAAATCAAAGAATATGTATTTTTACTGGTTATTTCATTGTAATTGTATTGGTCTAGTGAGTTCACTACGCCCTCAGTACAGTAGAAATGCTTGTTTTAACGTTTTATTTCTCGTGGCTTGACACAAAGCAGGTGGTTTCTGTACTGCGACATCATATGAAATCTATACTTCACAAAATGGAGAACTTACGCTCAGAAATTCGTAGATTAGTTAGTTCCCCTCTAGCCTATCTTCGATGCTGTGGGTCGAATTTTGATGATCATTGGCTAGAGAAATGTATCTCTCGTCATTTCCCGAACGACGTAAAGGAAATATTGTCCCATTAGCGCCGCTCTGGTTGCTGTTTTCGGATTAAAGGAGCAATTCCTCTGACGCTACTTGAGAAATTGAAAAAAAACATTGTGGATGAATGGGCTATTTCTCGGGTGTCTTTCATCTTCATTTGACTGGCAAAGCTAGAAGGGTTCATGTTCATTCATCTATCCAGATTTTGATAAAGAGCAATTAATAACCGCCGAAGAATGATTTATTAAATCTCGAGGGGGGGGGGGGCGTAAAATGTAGTTAGAGTCAATGATCGTCAATCTTGCAGATAGTATTCTTGCTCCAGGGTTTCGATTCGATCGTCAAACTCATTATAATTATGATTCCACCATCTATGAGTTTCGCGTATTTGCTTTGTAACCGCAGCACTAATTCGGGCGTTGAGTTCCTGAAAAACTTATCTTGTATGCGTAGAGGTGAAATTTTGTGGTTCCTTTGCCCAAATGACCTTTGATCCAATTACCTGCAATTTCCCGTCGGAATAGCACTTTAAAATCAATTTCTTAGTTTGTTGTTCGCATACATGAAGGGACATAAATGCAGAGATCTGAAATGAAGCAGAATTCAATCAACAGCTAATGACTATTTCTCAAAATTTAGTAATATAACCCATACGACAGAAATCCTTTGATCTGAGATGAATGCCTTTTGAAATGTAGGTAAAACGTCTATGCGGAATATGACTAGCCCTGACAAAAATTCTCTGGAAAAAATTTCTGCAAACGATTGAAACGACGCTTAAAAATTATGATGGATACCTTTGCATGCTTGTCAAATTGAGCGTTTTGCACCTATTGAAATTAAGGAGAGCCATCGGAAGAAATTCTTCAATGATCTATAAACAAAATAGGCTTTCTTTTATCGTGCAAATAATTGTATAGACATTACATTTTTCTCCTCGTCTGTAAGATTATCGGATTCGATAGCATGGCTTTTGGGATGGTTTTGACATTCAAAAATATTGACGAAGAAGAGTTTTAGCAGCTGAAACTAATTAGATAGTACAAATCATCTTTCGATATCCCCTTGTGAACGAACAGCTCATGAATGAAACACAACATAAATTATAGATCAAGACGACAGTTCGCACTCACCTCATGCATTGAAGAAGAGTGGTCAAGAAGCGTGGCTCCGTAGCGCCGAATAAATGCAAAAATATCAATTCTGAATGAAACGCTAGGAGAGCTATCTTCTTGCATATTGAAAGCGCTATTACAATAGTGGTAGAATGATCTACGGAAGGCTCAAATCTTGCACAGTTTCAAAATGGAAGTGTGCGTTGCCAAAGCATTGCCAGAGGATCTCATACCCAAATCCCAATTCTTTCTTCCCATCGCTTTTCCTTTTCCAAAAAGTACAGCCAATGATTAACCCAAAATATTTTTTTTTTAAATTACATACAATTTTCGACAAAAAACATTATTTTTTCAACGACAAAAAGTAATGTGCATAGACTGTAAACAGCTAAAATTGTACATAAAAATTTTAATTGTGTCTAACCAACGCGATCAAAAAGGGTCTTACACACCCAAGACCCGAGCTAGTCTTAACTGTACGGACGGCTTAAGAACGACCTAATGACAACTGTGGGGAGAGTTACCGTACAGCGAAATGTAGAGACGATAAACTCGGTCATCAATGATAGAAACGGGAGTTCGCTTGCCTAACTGGTTGGTAGTTGTCGGGTGGTGCTTCCGACTGAGAGCTATCGAGTACATCGCGTGTGCCATCAATGCGAGATAGGGAAAGACGTGTTTATCGATATGTACAAGCAAAATGGTTGGGCATCGATCGAGATTTGATCGAAAAGTCGATATCAATGAGACGTTGAGCCTGCTTTGTTATCTACAAAATTTAAAGGACAAGAGAAAATAAGATTTTAAACGAATGCGAATCAATTGGAGGCCGACGAGCCCTCTTTATTCACTGTTTTCGTCGAGGAGTTCTTGCTGGTCCATTCGCGAAGGAGAATAGATGCGATGAACCGTCGGTGCTCGGTTGGATTGTGAAGAGTGAATGAATTATTGGGCACTGGAAAATGTAAACGATAAAGAGTTCAAAGATTAAAGATCAACGATCAAAAATAAAATATAAGTATTCACCTTTCTGCTGATCCGTTTTCTTTTCAAGCTGGTGGCCGGGCTCACTGCTTGGGAGGCACATTACAAGTGTTATTGCTGCAATAACTATAATTTTTTTAAAAAGTTTATAATTGCAACAAAAAAACATTCACATTTTATAGCGATTGCGACTATTTCCCCAACCTGGAAGTATAATAAACGTGGAAGAACGGGGGAAATTTTACTTCAATGAGTAATAGCGAGACTTAAGCAAGGTATGGTTTAATATCGTCCTGGATCTTATAATTTTGAAGTATTCCAACAAAGAAGGGTAAAGAAAAACAAAAGCGCGAAGGAAAGATCAATACAGAAGTGTGTGGGACAATACGAGCAATACGTGATCTTTGCGAGCGTCCCTTATGAGAGCATTGGGACACTACTGCTCTCTCTACTCACCCTAACCTCCCTCAAAACAGTGATCCCTAACCAGCCAGACAAGCGAGAGATCATGACAAATGGGGAGACAAAAGCACACTTCTTTCCATTGGAGAGACACCCTTCATTGAGCGTTCTCTGCTCTCCAAACCAGCTGGTGCCAAAAGTATGGCTTTCCAGTAGAGTTCGAAATACGGGTAATCGTCTCTTCATTTCTCACACTCTCTCACCGGTCAGAGAGGCGAGAGAGTGTGCGAAATGAAGAGACGATTACCCGTATTTCGAACTCTACTTTCCAGGTGATCATAATGGTCAAGAAGAGCAAATGATCAGTGAGTGGGAATTATCAGGAAAACGATAACGAGCATGTACCAAAATGGGGAAACGGCAAAAGAGCACAGAAGAAGTGAAATTATAGGTAAACTAAATTCTCCATCGAAAAATAATTAATTTATAGAGAAGAGATCGGGTGCATCCAATTATATGTGTATGGTGAAGAGTCATGAAAAATTATTCCATGGAATACAGAACGGAAGGCTGCCTACTTCAAAAAATCGGCAATCAAATTTAAGAGTGCCCAGAAGGTTTACCGCATTTGTTGTATTTACCGGCAATGAACGATGAGAATCGATAAAGGCATTTGCACAAAATATCAAAGATTTTTAGATTTAAATTCAGCATACAATCAATTACTAGCAAATGAATAAGAATACTTGTTGACTATATTGGATTTAAACCAGAATAAATATTGAATTGAATTGAATTGAATTGAAACCAAGTTCAGCCCGCGAATAAAATATCGCTGAACGGAATTCCATCCCTGAAATAAGAAATTTGCATTGAAAATTAATCACTACTCACTTTCCGAGAGAGATGCAGTGGCAGAGGCACTAATGGGAGTTAGGATGCGAGAAAAGTACAGCACCAGGTTTTTGAGTACACATGAAGGAAATAAAGTGCAAGCGTGGCTCTCTGCGAAATCGCGTCCAGTAGGCAAAGAATAAATCGTTGTAAAACTAGAATATTTTACACGATTCCTTTTGAATATCTCATCATTGCTATGTAAATGATACTCTTAGATGTACTCGCAAGAGTAATATTGGCAGAAGTGGAAATTCAATACACTGTGTACAGAAATTAGAATTGTATTCTCATAAAAATCAGTACAATAAAGAGACGGATTCTTCACCATTCTATCCTATTGTTGGACAGGCTCTTAAAGCTAGAAAAGTATCTCAATGTTCATGATGTGTAAGATATTTATCAGGCTCTTGATTGAAAATGACTAAAGAAAAATATTGTATTTTTTTCTCCACAAATAATTTTTTTCGACTTTAGTGAAATATTCAATTGTTTATGCAAACAAACTAAATTAATAAACAATAAATTTTATCAAATCTGGTTATTGCTTTTGTTATTAAATTTTAGATATTGTTGAATTATTTTTCAATTTCAAACAATATTTTTCTCTTTTCATTCGTCTCCATTTCTCTCATCGTGAGTGGTTCACTCCGACCTTCTCCTCTCATTCGAGGCACGTTTTCACCATTTTTCACCAATTTTGACACCTAGGTATCGACTACGGTAATATCGATTGATTCCAGGATGCAGGTATCGCTGCTGATCTACGCGACCCTCTTCCTGGCTGGTTACGGTAGGTTGAGGATACGGTACGGAAAACGTGTCAATCGATAACTGCAGGCATCAGCTTTCCGTTCGAGTGTGATGAGGGTAATATTATGGGAATGAATTCTAAAGTAAGTTGTGAGATGGATGCCACGATCGATAAATGACTTTATTTAAGTACACGTATTCGGACGCGAACGTGCTCTCTTGTGACGATGGAAAAGAGATTGAGTAGGTTTCAGACGCCTATTTCGAGAAAGACATCACCACCGACAGCGCGATTGATGAAAAAGTTCACCAAATGAGTGAAATTAAAAAGTTGTTTACGCTATTCTTCTCAATTCAATTAAGCATTTACATCCCAATTTAATTACAAACTCTGCATTTTAAATAAAATCAAACTAAAAAATAATGCACTCGAATCGTGCTGATCACCCCGATACAGAAACTGCAACTTTACACGTGTGTACACATATATTGCTTCAGAGTCGACGAAAAACGCTACGCCACTCTCACTTGCTCCCCTCACGAAGGCTGGTTGAGTGAAGGAACTGTGTTGGATCCTCCGGTGGCTGCAGACGAACCAATATCCATTGAATGCGTGACTCCGATACCAGAATGCGACGAGATGCTCATTAATGGATTCAATGGAGCTATGGTAAATTATGGGAATGTTCTTCGATTTTTGGCCCAGAACAACTGCTCCGAATGTGGAGGGGGTTGGGTATGAGAATGGTAAGGAAGGGAATACTGAAAAAGCTGGGCCAAAATCGAAGTTGTGCCAAATATATATTTTAAAATATGTTTTAGATGAAATACGAGTCAAATGAGCTGACCTGTACAAGCGCCACTTATGTGATACAGTGAGCCTATTTTCTATTACCTTGAACAAAGAATTATCTATTAGATATACTGATGCAAATAACGTGCGAAAAAGAGCCAAATCCATCACATGTACCTCTGAATGGACTGCGGATTTAATTTCAACCGGAATCTCAAATACGGCAGAAATTAATGTGAAATGTATGGTCAAAGAATGCGACCAATCGTTAGTGTCTCCAGATCCAAAGGTACGACATTTATAATATTAGACGATGTGAATCCCTATGTTTCAATCCCTGAAGATAATCAGCGATTTAAGAGTTGAAGAATTTTCAACTATTGCATTTAAAAAAAACCTTGTATAAATGCGTTTCAAGCTCTAAACAATGAGAAAAATATAAAATCAAAATTTTTAATGCAATTGTTGAAGATTCTTCAACTCTTAAATCGCTGAAGATCTTCAGGGATTGGAACATAGGGATTCACACCGTATTATATTCGTCAATTTATGCAAAAATTTACTTAATCACTAAATTGGAGGAATAAGTTGCGAATTGCAGCTCAAATTCGAATGGCGCACAACTTCGGCTGACACAAATGATGCGACACTCTCATGTGTCGACGATAGCGAATTTCTTTTGTGAGTATTTGTTCGACAAAATGAAAATATGAGAAAATGAACGCCTTCTGCATGTCTTTGAATGATTTAATAATAACTAAGTAATCGAAATTCACAATTTTCACATTTATAACAATGATTGCACTTTTCCCAACAACTTGAACGTGAAATGCAAATTGAAATTAGCCGTGCATTGCAATAAATTATTTCTTAGACCTGATTTTGATTTCCTGGAGAATATTTTAAATCACATTTCAGCGTAAACAATATGAAAAATTTCGACAAAAAACTCGGTTGCCTTATTGGAATTGGCTGGCGCGATGAATCTTTCATAACGAGAAGCTCGGGGAAAAAGATGCTCGAAATTGGATGCGTCAAAAAGGGTCACCATTAATATCGTAAATGTATTGTTTTGTAACTTGAATTTCTTTCAGCATGTCATTCTGGATTAATTGCTGAGCATTCCTCCAAATATAAATATACAAACAATGAGCTCACTTGCGTAAATGAAAATTACCGTTTAGAGTTAGTTTCATAGCCATACCTCTTTGTTTTATAAACGACAATTCAGCACTAACGGGGATATTTACAAAAAGATTGTGTGTTCGGAGGAAAAAGGATGGTATGGGCAACCTATTGGAGATGATTCCCTATCGACCAAAACGATTGAAAGCACCAACGAATATTTGAGTGTGGCCTGCCGTTACATGTGTGAGCTGTCAATGTTTCATTTGTTAATGCAGCGAAACTTTCGAATACCGAAAACAGTTTTATTTTGGACGTAAATTTCAGATTGTGATAGGAGATTCATCACCGACAACAAAAATGTAAGTTGCTGTGTTCCCATAATCAATTGAACCTTGACACATTCAGATAATATGGGGTCACAGCTCATCAGGAACATTTAATATTCAATGCGCGAGTGAAGGGGAGGAAATGTAGTGAGTATTCAACACCATTTTAATAAATACGATTACAAATGTCTTCATGTGCAACAATATCGCAAATTTTCAATTTTTGCAGTATCAAAGGTTCTTTCTACAAGAAGTTAACCTGCACTGAGGACAAAGGTTGGGAGGATGAGAGCAATTCGAAAGTAAAGGATGCAATCGAGGAATTTGCTGTCAACTGCCAGAAGAAAGGTGACTTGCTGCCCCCTACAGTTGCATCTGTGTTTGGCTGGTGGCGACTATTTTCTCTGCCGACTTTTGGGTATAGTTCGAACAGACAGAAGGAGTCGCAAAGCCGCAAGCGATTGAAGACAAATGACTGAATATCACGAGTCTCACCATCAAATTCTCTTTATGTTGACTGCGTGACGACAAATGTTTATTTTAGTTTGCACTTAATTCTCCCTATTCTTGAACCAATCTTTCGATGATAGTTGCTAATTTGACACTGCTCTTAGTGCCCCAATATCTCAGCTCAATACATTCAATTTCGAGAGAAAGTCGTTGTTTTTTCTTCCCTTCCTCAAATGCGCCGATAAATACATTTAAGATAATTTCAGCATGCAACGAACATTTGATTCGCAAGCCTGGAGATATATTGCCAATCTTTGAGGATAGTAAACTGCATTGCCCAGACGGTTATGAACTAAAGTGAGGTTTTCTTCTCGATTTTACTTTCATGTATGATATACTTTTCAGAGCTGGTTGGATCTATGGATATAGCTTTGTTTGTGATTCGCAAAAAGGGATGGACCAACGAAAAAGGAACACCTGTTGCTGAAGCAACAGATACACTTGTCGTTACGTGCGTGCCTATGAGTGAGTTGGAAAATATTGGGATCTTTATTTATTAAATATATTTTTTCAGCCTGCGATCCTGAACTGCTGCGACCTCTTAACGGTGCGGTAAGTTTTCGCAAAACATAATATATCATTAGAGAACCTCGATTTAATCAATTGTAAGGTGGTAGATATGATATAATTACTATTTACAAAAATTTAACATTATTTTTATTTTAATTATGTATTTTTATTATTTATTATTACTTGACGTCTATATTGATCTTTAAACGCATATTTGCAGTCTTATTCATCTGATCCTGATAACTACGGCAGAGAGAAAATAGAATGCTACGAAAACAAATTTATTACGTACTACATTTTGATATCACAAATACAAGCATTTCCCTATTTAGAACTAATCGTAAATTCTACAAGTATTTGAAATGCTTTAAAGGGGAAAATTGGCATGACGATGCTCGTAATCAAGTCGAATCTACTGATTTTATTTTCGATTGTGAATATAAAGGTTTGTTTCTATTAGTCAAATCTTTAATTTTGCGGAAATAAAATATTTGTTTCAGATTGTCATGAGTTCTTACTTGATAAAATCGATGATTCAATAGTGCACAAAACAACTTATTCAAAATTCGCTCAAATCAAATGCAAAGATGACAATAAAGAACTAAAGTGAGCGTGAAATCGCATCATCAAAGATATAATTACGAATTTGAAGGACCAGAAAAATCGGGGACCCGAGCTGGGCATACGGCGCATTGATAGAATGCGAATCAGGCAACAATTATTGGAAGGCGCTTGATAGCAACAGGCATATAGTAGACGACGCAATTCGTCGTAGTACGGAAGAATTGGATGTCACATGCATTGTTCGATGTAATTTTAATCATTTAAAATGTTTAATTAATCCTAAAGTATACTTTTTTAAATTAAAATTTAAAAGAATCTTTGCAGCTTGTGAACCGAGCCTTATCGTGAACCCATCTGGCGATGTGAGCAAATTATTGAAAATAATAATCATTAGAATACATTTTCAGCATAAATTCATAAATTTCCAACTGTTCTGTAAAAACACCAGATCTGCGCTAGAGTGAGTATTTTCTAATTTCGAGTTATTTCCAAGGAAATTTCAGAGTCAATGGCAAATTTTACGAATACTTATCTTGTCAAAAAGAGATGCATTGGAAATCGGATAACGAAATAATCATGCAAGCATCTGAAAAAATTAATGTGAAGTGCACGCCAAAAGGTATTTAGAATTAGACATAATATTTGTTTCGCAAAATATGAAGTTATCAAAATAATCTCGGTTCAGCATGTGATCCCCGTATGATAATCTCTGCGTCTCCAAATGTTATTCTCGATAAGCAGACAATGTCCGTTAAATGCGCCAAGGCTGATCTAGATCTGATGTGAGAATATATGCCATTTCCTCTAAAATTGACAATTGCTTCTGCTTTTTTTAGCATTGGAGGCACATCTACCTACCACAAGTCATTGATGTGCAAGAAAGAAAGCGGATGGGTAGACAGTGAAAAGGTTGTCAGAGATGCAAGCGAGTGGATTAGCGTGGATTGTGTTCCGAAAAGTATGGAATAGCGCATAATTAAAAAAATGGCAAATGGTATTTTCCAGAATGCCATCCCGACCTTGTTAAGACGGACAAGGTACCTTTAAACATTTTCATTATCAAGAAATTAGTTGGTGATATTTAATTAATGTACACTTCAGGTCAAACTCCTCCAACGAAACGCCGACTCTAATTATCTCCATGCAATTTGCAGCAACGGCAAAGAACGATTATAGTCATAAATATCTACAATACAAAAATATCATTAAAAAATCATTTTAGCGTCGCGGGTAAATTCTGGAGAACCTTAGAGTGTGATGAGAACGTGGGATGGAAAGATGGAACTACGCGGCTCAAAATTCCGCCACGAAATCGGATAGACATTGAATGCAGAGTGCAAAGTAAGCTTCCGATAAAAATCGGAAAAATTACAAAAATAAATATCAGGTTGCGACAATTTCTACTTAGATAAGGCCGAAAACAAGGTTTAATTATGTTCTTTCAATTCAGTAAATCAAGTTTCTTCCCAGATACTGTTCGATTTTCCTGATCTCGAATCTCTTCTACATGTTAATTATCCCACTGTGAAGTCGATTTCTGATTTGAGTGGTCAGCAGAGAAAAGAACTTGAAAGGGAGCGAACAAATGTGAAACGATTGCAATGCATAGAAGACAATCATTTATTGAGGTTGCATTTTAGTTCCTTCTATTAAAACAACTTTTTTGTATTTCAGAATTAACGGGAGTTATCGAGTCGGAGGAGCCGATTGCAACATAGAAGATAATTTATGGCCAAGCATAAATGCTGCAGCTGATAAACCCGTAAAGGTCGAATGCATTGAAAGTGGGTGTATTTACTAAGAATAAATTCTTAATGGTTCTTTCCTTTCCGTTTGCCAATCGAGTATAAATGGAATTGTACGAAAATACGAAGACAAATTGGTATGCGACTCAAGTGACACCGTTCCACAAGTCATTTTGTACGTTTCAAAATTGTTTAAACATGTTTGTTACATTTATGACCTGATTTCAGGTATGGAGCCAATAAATACACTTCGTTAAATTGCTCCCGACAAACTGGTTGGATAGACGAAAATAACAATAAACTCGCCCCTGAGGATTCAATATTGAGCGTCGACTGCGAATCTTGTAAGTGATATCCTATTCACCATTTCATGCACCATTTTCTTCAGATTGTTTACACAAGTTTGATAATGCAGAGCATTTTCAATTCGATCTTAGTCATGACAGGCTCGAAGTAAAGTGCAAAAATCAATTCTTTGCTATGCGGTTAGCTCTGATTTCATTTCAACGAAAGTGGTAATCTTCAGGCCGAAAAACGTTGAAAAGCGTGATCTCGCGGCGCAATTGACCTGTTCCTACCGCGGTGGATGGAGAATCGGTCATTCAAAGTCCGACCCGTCCAAACAGTCAGAACAGCTATCTCCCGATACGGAAACTGTGCTTCAATTATCGTGCGAGAAAGGTTCAGAAAATTAAACGAATAAATGTAAATATATTTTAACTTCCAGTTTGCGAAGTTCTTCCCAACAATTACTACTTGAATGGGTTTGATGAAGGAAAGCTGGGGTGCAAGCCCGGGCACACGCTATAGTAAGTGCAACTTCTATCGAAATTTGCTATATCCAGACTCTGCCTGGTTTAAATTATCTGATCAGTTTGATGCTTGAGCAAATTAACAGAAAAATAATCCATTTGTAAAAAACGATCATGTAGCTCAAAGATTGCATTGATTCTTTGACAATGAGAATGCTGTGTGAAATATATTTTCGGCATTGAAAATCATTTAGTAGCTTAAAAATATTTTTTTCAGTATTAAAAACGCTCGATATCGTCCGTTGACCTGTAATGCGGTTGACGGATGGCGAGATGCGGATGATCCGAGAATTCATTTTAGCAGTCTAGTCCAATTGGAGTCGTCGTGCCGTCAGGAAAGTTGTGAGTTTATACACAAAAATATGAATAGGACGTAACTTTTGCCCTAATTGCCATTTTTTATTTGGTGAGTAATTCTTTTTTGCAGTGTGCGCAACAGAGGGAAAATTGAATGAAGAGGTAATGTACTTATTTTTTTTCTTTTCCGAACAAAAAATCTTTAGATTTTCGACTTTCCAACAGACGGAGGTCCTGGCCTATATTCTTGCAAGAATAAGAAAATTGGAGAAAGCAATAATGGGATCAAGTTTGTTATTTGCTCGCAACCTACATCACTTTGATCTGTTCCAGGCTGAACGAAACTTTTGTCAATTCCCAGCTCAAATGCGATATATTCAAAGGATGGACTGATATTGAGGGGAAACAACTGTGGCAGGCGACTGAGAAAGTCGATTTGAAGTGCGAAAATGGTGGAAAATATTTGTTTTCGTGTTAAAAAATACGTTTTCTCAGTGAAATGCACGACTTCCCCTGGTAGAAAATGCGCCGATAGTGTGATAAGAATACAGGAAAATGCCTCAAGCTATGAATGCATAGCGCATGTAAGTGAAAGATCAAAGATCAAAGATCACCCATAACTTTTCAGGACTTCAACACTGGTGGCGATCCGAACCTGCGCGTGTGTGGAGCCAAACAGAAGCTATTGTGGGTAGCAAAATATATATTTAAACATGTTTAATTACTAAAATAAATAAATAAATATTCAGAAAGGACGACGGGGTTATCGTTGAGCGCGGACTGCGGTGCGGTGACGATGTTAGTTGATTTGATAATTTTTAAATAATAATATTAATGGCACAAGGGTCGCCACGGCTGAATTTTTTTGCAGTTTTACTGTTCTATAATATCAAATAAATAAATAAAATAAATAAAAAAATAAATGCAGGGTTCCTGGCACGCAGTCGGTGACGAGAAGAGAGTGAAGATTGCGGACAAAGGAGCTTCAGTTTTCTGCGTGCAAAAGCGTGAGTTTCTTGTAATTTTCACGATTTTTACGCCAAAAAAGGATGGAAATGAAATAATATGTTTTCAGGTTGCACCTTATGCTCAATTCCCGCGAAATTCGATGCTGATGGATATGAGACTTCGGGTTTGTTTTGTTTATTTCGAGTTCCATGAGCAAAGTGACATACAGCATATTTATGCATTTGGAAGTTTCGAACGCTTTCTCTCTCCGAGAGCTCAGATAGCCAGATATTCATAGGACTCCTTCTTTAGAAATCATCCTAAATATTTGCTTTATTTCAGTCCCTGACTACATCGAGGGAACCCCTGAGGCGTGCGCTCGAATCAGCGTGAGTGACTATCCACTTTTTCCCAAAAAAAAAAGAATGCCGAAATGTTAATCAACGCAGTCCTGCGGGAGTGCTTCTTCTAATTATTTTCTTCTTCAGATCTAATCACTACCACATCCCCTTTCTAGGCAGCGTCGCCTTTATGGGACGCTACTGAGACAGAGACCAGTAATATCGAATTACTTACAGTGCCCCTCCGGACTCTGGCTCACTGCAACTAGTGGTCAACACGCGGAATACGTCGGGGACAACCTGATTTGCTCCTCGACAGCGACCTCAAAATGGGAGTCGGAATCGGACACGGTGGTTGATAACGCCGTTTGCGTCAGTGGATGTGAGATTTGAATTGTCGGCACATATTTACTTTAGCGCCCACAGGCCTCGCACTAGGCACTAAAGTAACGTAGATCCAAAATATTTTATTTGTTCAAAAAATATACATATTTTCAGTCTTAACGTGCGATGCGTTCCTGCTCGAGAGCCAGTGCGACCCGGCTTGGAGTGGGTGCAAAGAGGTAAAAAATAATTATTTTTTCCCTAAATTCAAGCCTAAAATGTCGAAATAACATCAATTTTTGCTTGATTTTGTCAATTTTTAAACGAAAATTGCAGATTTTTTCAATATTCAATTACAGCTGCCAAAACGCTCGGACAACACCGGTTTCGATCACGAAAACGCCCACTTCTGCAAGGAAGGCTTCCAGCTTTAGTGAGTTCATTGATCGATAGGATTTAAATATATACTCCTTCAGATTCATCAACTTTGTCATCTTGTTTCGAGTATTTAACGTTGTTTATATAATATTTTCAGTTACAAGAACAAGGATGCTACGTCATTTGAAGATGAAGGGAAGAGGAACATCCTCTCGCTTCATTGCGATACAAAAAGGGGTTGGATCGTGAAGAAAGGTGGCATCGAAATCGACAAAATTGGCAAGGTTCGTTCTTTTTTTAAAAAAATTCCCTGCAAGGGATGATGAAGCCATAATATTTCGGGTCGTAATTTATCTTAAAAAATTTACAATAAATGCTTTTTTACCTATTTCCAGGGCGGTTCAGCAATCTGCGCCCGGCAGAATCCGCTTCCATTCGTGAGAAAGACAACGACAAGAGCGATGCCGCCGCGAAATGGTGCGTTTTTTATTATTCTTGATATTTATTTCCCATAAGCTGATTTATCAAAGTACCGTCTGTGAATTGAGATCGTCGTTCAGAAAAATATTCTTGCAGCCTGTCAATTATGCCCATCGCCAGTTGATGTTCGACTGCACTGCGCGGATTGCAGTACCGTGGTACATTTTGGAGGGAATAATGAAAAATATCATTACAAATATTGATGTTATTTTTAAATATATAATTTATCAGTCGAGCGATATCGAGCTCGAGAACAACCAACCGCCTCCCGCTTCATGCATTGCAACGGTGAGCAAATGGAAATACAGAATTCACTTTGGCCTTCTCTGACTTTGGCCCACTCTGGTTTCTCGTGACCAGTTGCTGACCAGTTGGGGTGGGCGGAGTCTGCCCCAACCAGTTGCTGACAAGTGGCTGACCAGTTGCTAACCAGTATAATGACCAGTTGCTCGCGTACCCGCCAGAAACTGGTCACCAACTGGTTAGCAACTGGTCACGAGAAACCAGAGCAGCTTTTTCTCGCAGAGTACTCTCTTATTACTCTCTCTTCCTACCCTTTTTTGAACGGTTGTTCCATTGGCCAAAAATGTTATCGAAATCCGAGCACTACAAACATTAATTAGAACTACGCGAATCGTACGTGAAAGTTTTATTTTTATTTCCTGATTGCCAAAATTAAATTCATTGAAAACTCTTCCAGAGCGCCACTGGCGCCAGATTCCGAACCGAGAGACTGGGCGAGGTTAAGGGCAAACTCGAGTGCTCGAAGGATAATCCGGTTCTCATTTTTTCAATTTTTCGGATATTTAATCACTGTTCACTATCAATCACTATCACTGTTTGCCGAACTTACATAGTGTAGGGCTTGACAGAAAGCAATCGAAATATCATTTTTCGATCTGGACCTACAACGGAACAGCGGTGGGCAAGTTTGCTGCTTGCATCGGAGCGCCGGAGGCCGAGGCGCAAGTAAGCAATATTTTTAATTATTAATATTTAATTTTAATTTGATTTTAAAATAATAAATTTAATATTTCCAGTCCCAAACCGTGGCAATCGCTTCCGTCAGCGTTGCTATTGTCGTCATTCTGATCATTATCGTGTCAATTATTTGGGTATTTTTCAACTTTGATAATATAAATCTTACTATGTTTTAGTAAATATTCAGGGAAACAGTCGAAATAGTCTTGCGCTCGGATTTAGTTTACTTGTTGGCGATTTTATGTAGGATAACTGGCTGAAATTACAGACGAACGAGCAGATCAAAATGTGAAATTATTTCTAGAAAGTGATCGCTCCGAGACGTCGACGCGCTCAGAAAAGTGAGGATACGAAAAGCAAACCAAGTGATGAAACGGAAGGAAAGAAGGGATCAGCGGAGAAAGTGAAAGAGTCAGTTAATTTATCACATCTATTTATTTTTAACTGACAATCAGGTCGCAATTGCTTCTTTCCCTTCTCCATCTTATCTGATTTCTGTGATCAAGAACCGATTCAAAAAAATTTTCAGCAATAAAGCACCGGACAAATCGAATGCTGAAGCTGACAAAGAGCCCAAATCGTGAAGAAATCACGATAAATTTCCATAGAGATCTGCGCGATCTCATAAAACAACAGACTGGTTACTGTATCGCATAAAATACGTTTGCAAAAAAAAATAAATAAAAAATAAATAAATAAATAAATAAAATAAGCCGTGAGGTTGACGCTATTGTCGCAATCGCTATCGTGCGTTTGAAATGCTCAGCAAACTCAATGTGCTGGTTAGCGAGATTGTCTTGGAGAGAGGAAGGGGGGGAGATCAGTTGATCTGCCGCCTCCTCCCGGCCTCTTCCCTTCTCCGCCCCTCGAACGTTCGTCAAAGGTGTGATTCTAGTGGAATGGAAAATAATCTCACGATAATCAGTCTGTCCCGCTGGCAAAGCTCTCAATCCGTCCCTAGCGTTTATGAATATGCATTCGAGTGTTGTATTCTCAAAAAAAATAAGGCTCACTAACAGTTTCACATCTTTTTATACTATAATTTTAATACTTTTTTTATATTTTTATACTGGAAGTTGTCTCAGCCTCTCCCGACTTCCTCTCTTTCTGTCTATCTGGTTTCCGAATCTATGAACATTTCTTCCTTTTCATCACCACGGTTATCTCCTTACAAACTCGGAATATTGGTCGAAATTGTAAAAAAAATATTGAAAAAAAAAGAAAAAAAAATACCAGATTCGGATATGACGGTCAGAAAATGGACGTTTGACCATTTCGTGTACGTCTCTTCGCCTACTCTAAACCGAGGCGAAATGATGACAGATGTAAGATTCTCTACCTTCGCTTCAAAATGATAATAAATTGGAAAATAACATGCAGACGGCTACACTTTTTGGGTTGTTTTATTCCCTTCGAAACGAGCCCGACATTGACTGGATCACATCAGAATCAATTACAGAAAACGAAAAGGAGGTTGAATATTATAAATTGTTTTTTTTGTCCTTGGAAAAAAGCCAGAGAAATCTAGATAATCCGAGTACACCTTCCGTCGTTTGTGACCAACTTTATGAGATGTGATATCTCAAATTGTCGTTTTTGTGAGCGGTAAGCAGAAGAATTCAGAATAAGCATAGGGGGCACAAGCTCCGCCCACTTTGTGCGGACACGATTTCGCCAAAAAGCGAGACGGGGAGGGCACAAGCTTCATTCTCAACCAAATCTCTCGTTCTCAATTGCTATGGACAGCTACTAGGACCCCCTTTCAAATGAGCACTGCCCAAAATTTACATATCAACACTAATCAGGTCAAATTTGCATTCAAATGAAGGGAAGGGGTCGTTTTGAAGGGTTGCACTGTGAAAATTTTGTTTGGGCAGTAATTTTCTGACTAATTCGAATATTTCAGGAATTTTAGAGAAAAAATTAGATTTTTATCATGCTTCCCTGGCTTGTGCCTTTTGGGCGGGGAGAGGCGAGCGAGAGGGCGGGGGGAGGGAGAGAGACACACGCAAATGAGGCTCCGCCCCCTTTCCCTCTCGTCTCGCCTTTCCCTCCTCTTCCCCAGTGAGTTGCGCGCGTACTTCTCGAGCTCTAACGCGGCCTAGAGACAAGATATCGAAAAAAAGTAAAAGTATGATGTTTTTGGGTCCGTGAGGGATAGTTTGCATCCACTTTTGGACCCGTGTTGAGAAATCGGTCATCTGCATTGTGGCCCCTAAATAAGCAACTAAAAAAAATAATTGCAGAGATGCCCTATCTGGAATGGACTTGTTTCGTCTCGAAATTCTGCCTCTATTCCGCCAATTTATTGACGCCGAATTTAATTGGGTTAGGTCAATGTTTCTCGAGCAACTCTTAAAGCACATTTAGTGCTGTCTCGCCGATTGATGTTTCTTATTCTCATTAAGATCCCCTTCATGAAGCGTCTCTCTCAATGGGAAGAAAACTGTAAAGGCCGGATCTTGGAAGTCCTTTCGAAAGGAATTTTTGAGGTTTGTCACTTATAAGTTGCTTGCATAAGGTACCTATTTTTCAGGAAAAGTTCACTTATTGGAGCGCCGTCAATGCGGAAGTTAGAGCGAATCAACCATGGTGGAACAACGATTACAAAGAGAGCGATGATAGGATTCATCTCCTCATCGATGAGTACAATTTGACTGACTGACATCATCAATATAGAATTGATTATGAAACTCTTACTGTCACATCATATGCCATTTCGTACTGATAAATGAATCTGCGCATTGCAAGATACATAACCAATCAATTGTGGGCTCAAAAAAGGCCCTTCTGGAGAATGAAACAGATGATTGGCTAAGTTGATCTTTGATCGCTCGCCTTCCAATCTATCTAGATATCTCTGACGAGTGATAGATCATGGGAATTTGAAGAGAGAGTCGTTTCTCGTGCCAAAGAGCTTCAAAATTCGATCCTTACCATCGAAGAGATGCCAGAGGGGAACAATAGATTCTACGCCCGTGGGGACACTAAATTCATTGAGTATTGTACAAAGGCGCCAAAATTCGACTAGGAATATGAAATAACGCTATTCTTTCTCTCCTTTTCTCAGACAAACGCACACAAAATGAGCATCTCATCGGGGTAATCTCCCCTCTCCACGCACAGTTGGGGAGATGAAGAGTCTCTGCATTAGAGATGAAGAGAAGACTACCGTCTCCAGCCAGGTTGGACAAGAGATAAGGGACAAAATGAAGCGAAAATGAAGATTCCACCATCCATTCTCTAGCTTCCTATTCGTGTAGAGATGTGAAGCTGAGACAAAGAAAGGATGAGATAGAACAATGCAAATACTTTCTCTGAACGTTCTCTGCTATTGTACGTGATAGTAGATAAGCCAAACTAATTTCTTTGCATTTCATTTTATTGTAACAATGTCATTAATTATTACCCGAAATTTTCTTACAAGATCTCTCGAAATCTTTTCACTCTAGGACATTATCATGACGCTTTTACATAAGTACTCGTTGAATTATTTTCGTCTTCTCGCATTAGTCGTCGTCTCCTTCGCGACGAGTGGTCGTCGTCGTTTTTTTCTTCTTTTTCGTCTCTCCATCGTTGTTGTGGTATGTTTACGGCAGTGTTTTATCGTAGAAATTCATCAATATAGTATTTATTGACTGCACCAAATACCTTAGTATTCGTTATCTATCAAGAATAGTAACATTTATGCCTCATGTTAGCACACGTCATGTGAAAAAAAAACATGGATTTCGAGGCCCACGCGGAAATAGGATGTAAAAAATAAAAAAAATGTTTACAGTTTGTCGAGGTTGAGCTCATGAAGACTTTCCTCCTGATTCTCGATTTATAACTCAACCAAAGTCAATCGAGAAATATCGTGATACCATTGAGCCTACGCGGTCTCATTTTTTTTGCAATGTCTTATCTGACACTTGAAATTTTTTGGCTACGGAATGCTCAGTCGTTGATTTTATTGCAAAATTAAATCCATTGTGAAGATTCTCGAAATGAATTCGAAGAACCGTAAAATAGGAATCTTCTTTCCAGAACACATTACTTTCTGATCTTTAATTATTTTCTTCATTTTTTTCGAGCTGATGAAGTGGACCTAGATCACAAAAGTTTATGGTTTTTTTCTAGGTGATTAGTGCAGGAGCAGAGGTAAATAAGGGTTCTGGAACAAATGTTTAATCAATATAATACTCGCATTACTAACATGCTCTGCGGAAGAAAAACATAGAAAAAGTCTCAAACTTTTCTCATCCACTTCCACTAGTTCCTGATAAATTCAATCGTTTTAATATGTTTCTGAACATATCTTGTATACCTAACGTATTTCAAATTGTCTGATTCAATCCATCGATATATTGCAGATCCTCCGATCAAGGGCAATGCTTGCAACTAACTCGCACCAAGATCTCACCACGAGTCTGAGCGATCTTGCAGCGGTGAGAATTCAAGAAATTTATTTTTATTTGTAAGACAGATCGATTGGTTCAACTTAGAAACTTAATGTGCATTGAACCAAAACAAATGTTCGAACATTCGCAAATTTCGCACAATATAGTGTTTGGCAAGTTTGCGCTTCGAAAGCTGCAAGCTGCTATGCTAAGTCGTAAGACAACGCTAGGTGGCATGGTCTGTACGGAGGGGGAAATACAGCAGGGTTCCTATCGCGACCGATGTCACTATAAGCTTACCAAACCCGGAAGGATAGAAGACTTGATAGGCGAGGAGATTAATGTAACTTAGGAGATTAATGTAACTTAGGAGATTAATGTAACTTAGGCAATGTAACTTAGACTTAGGCGAGGAGATTACTGTAATATTTGCTTTCCAGAGGACGGCAGGAGCAAGGACGGCCACCGGCAAAATAATTCATCAGATGAATGCTGTTCTGATCGCAATCGTGAGCAATGACTCGGTATGTATCATTCATTTTTTAGTCACTTCATTAATATAGTGAATTCAATTCAATTCAATTCAATGTTTATTCCGTTACAATAATATAATCATGAGAGAATCGTCGATGTAGTCGAATCGGTTGGGGGGTGCAGCAAGGGCATAAGAGAGGAAAAGTGGTGGTTGGGTGATGGGTGGAGATCAAAGAATACATGAATATATCAAAGAATATGAGTATAAGAATAAAATGAATACATTGAATTGATAGTCGACATATTTACCCAGAAGCTATTTTTTGGTTTGAACACTGCAAAATTTTGATTGTATCTGTTAAATTGCCGTACTATTTTGTGAAGTTTAAATTTTCATGTTCAGGAGCAGAGCAGTGACGCGATCTCCACCATCTGCAATGATATTGTTCTGCCGCATTCAGATGTTAGCACTTCCTATCTTTGATCTTTGGTCTTCAACTTCTTAACAATTATGATCTTTGATCTTCAATTTCTACTTTAGGTTATCCTCAACCACTTCGCTCGCAACTTCATAGCGGTGATGCAGGTGGCTGTGGCCAAGAATCATCAGGCTAATCAGGTACGCATTTATTGATTGATTAGTGATAAACAGGCCTGATCGCTAAAAAAACATTCGCAGCCTGCCAGTGAGCCTCCTCTGTCCGACTCTCGCGCGGAAGAATGCTGGAGTAGGGAGACTCCAAGAGAGGAGGACATAACGATCGATGCTGAATATCGATTCAAGGACGACGAGCTGGAAGAGCCATTGTGAGTTGTAGCAATAACTATTTTCATAATTTTATTTTTCTCCGTAAACAACGTACAAAACAACGTATTCGCGTATCCATAAATATAATTAACGACGGGAAAGTTGGTTGCGATGCAGTGAATCTCTCAACGATCCCTTCCCGGTTAGAAAAGCGAGAGATCATGGAAAAGTGAGAGAGTCAGGCCATTGCAAAGGTTATCTCTGTATTTACGCAGGCCGCCGCCGACTGCTCCTACTGCAGCACATACAGCCGTGCTTGCTGCCCACTCAACGGGACTCATCGGAACGGACAGTAACCCGGACCGAAGATGGATGAATCGTGAGCTTTCCGCTTTCAGATCGCTAACTAGAAGCCACCGATTTTTGCACACCTCATTCATTAAGTGATACTGAAAAAAACATTCATGACTGCTTGAAAGTTTAATTTGAACAGCGAAGCCATCGTACAAAATAGTTTTTTTTCAGAAATGCGCACCAAATTCCCTTCGAAGACGCTACTCTTCTCGTCCGATGCGATCGCTGGTTCGAACAATTTCTGTTAACTTCTAGAATTTGGCTTGGATCTGTAGCAATTAATTAATTTTACATAAATATTTGTTCGATAAAAACACAACAGTTTGGCAAGGCTCATATTTAATCGATAATTCAGGGCGCGTAATGCTGGATCGCATTCCGACGGCTGTAACTTCCGATGATGTACGATCCCTTCTCGCTCCATACGGTGAGTATACTACGGTAAGGGTACGATAGGGGTACGGTAGAATGGGATACAGTCTCGCACACTGTACGGAATATTCAATAACTGGGATGCAGTAGTCCGTTTGCAGGAAATCTCACCGAGCTGCACCTCCCGACTCAGCCAAACTTGACGATAGCAGATCAGTGGAAGACTATCCATGCAAGATATCAGGTACGGTGGGCGGTGTGGTGAAGGGAGACTTTTACCAAACGTTGCCATTGAGTATGGCTTGAGTATGGTTGAGTATGGCATTAAACCAACACTTCGGCATTGTAGGCGTTGAAGGGCATACGACACCATATAGTGCGGCGTAGTGGACGACATTTCTGAAAGGTCGCCACGTGCGAAATTGTATGTTCAGTTCAAGCATTCTGCAACTGCTGCAGTCATCAATCTGAACGGTTCTATGGTGCATGGCTCGCGAATTCGTGTTGGCCACACTCAGTACTGGAGCCACACGTGGGAGACGGCGGCCAGAAGAGAGGTACGGTGGTGGTGTGGTGCGCGGCGACGTCTCCGAAAGATCGTCTTGCATAAATTTGTCTTACAGGAGACCTCGGCTCACCTGGATGATCGCCAGGAGATGGTAGGCACGCGAATCAGCAGTCAATCGAACCATCCTGCCGATCCATCGGAGCCTATTGATGTACTGTTGTTGGTAGTTAGGATGATGTATCGTTCCTCTTTAGCGCTGCCCTGTGCGAGTGTAAGAAAAGCTCTAGTTGTGGTGTGACGACGTCTCCGAAACGTCGTCAAGCACATTTTTGCATTACAGATGACGCTGGTGGAGGTCGGTGCATCGACGGCAGAGGCAGGAGTGGCCGATCGGTGGTCGACGGAGAAGGAGGACGTCGAGTTCGAAGGAACCGAAGACGCGCACAGCGAGACTTCCTCGTGTTACTGCTGCTGTCGATGCTGCCATGATGATTAGTTCTATTGACTCCGCCTCAATTAGGATTAGCGCCCATTGTCACTTGCTCACTCTATTGCATTTTCGCTCTTAATATCTCTTAAATATCATTAACTTCTCGTTTAGTAAACCACTACCACCTAGGTGCTTTTTGAATTGTACAACTAAATCCGTCCATCTCACTCAATTGTATGTGCTAGTAGTCTGCTTCGTTCTTTTGTGGATATCAAATGTACTCTTTTGTTGAAAAAATAAATAAATGAGTTTGTCCCTAATTGTTTCTAAAGATGTTTACATTGTGTGTTGATCTGATCCAAACATTTTTGAAGCTTCTGCGATATATTATTAGCTGAAAGGCTAGATACTTATTCCATTACTCTAAAAATAAGCACTATCAAGATGTTGATTCGCTGTCAAGAAATCCCTTGCCGTGAGAGGAACATGAGAAGCAATGGATGAGCAGTGAGATTTTGTATTTCCAATTTATAAAATGATATTTAATTTTTTTAAAATACTAGCAAGGGTAAGGAAAGGAGGTAGGGAAGAGATGGAGGGAAGAAAGGAGGAGTGAGGTCGGCTGGATTATGGTTTTTCGATCGACGAGAATACGGCTCATGCAGATTTAGATACTGGATAACTGTAAAATGTTTTTAAAATATATATTTATTATTTACATAAACATCCTGGTTCACCATGCTAAACTCCTTTTCTAAAACGCAATCCTAATGTGGAGTGCAAACATTTGAATCACTCAATAAATATTTACTCAAATAATAACTGACCATTCTGCGTGATTGTCTGTGATTTCTCGAATTCTTTGCTCGTCATCGTTATGTTACCGCTGAAATAATGCTAAGTTATCGTGGAAACGACATGAATTTAAATTTAGGATTAAATATTCTTCAAACTCTCTAGTTTTGCCATATTCTCGTGCATTTCTGATAGACGAAAGATCATTGTTTTGAACATGTTCTATAATTTAGACGGGGCTCTCTGCAGAAGAATTCTGCACTAATTTGACCGGTGTCACGAGGACCTACTGCTCTATCAATGAATTGTGCTTGTTTATTTGTCATAAAGTCTCAAGGGTTTAAAATGTTGCCGTCAAGTGTGATTTTTTTCTGCTCTTGCAACATAAATACACCGTGCTGTAATAGGAATAAGCCGATTCGGGGTGGGGCTGAGGTGTGACATTCCGAAGGAACAAATTGATAAGAGGAAAGAAGGGAATAAAGGAGACGAATAAAGTAGTGATTCATTGTAGAGGTTGAATTGCGGGTACTCGTCATTGTGTCACCGATTAACGCGAGAAATTAAGAGATAATAACTCGAATTTATAACTTTAATTTCCTCGGCCTGACTCTGCTGATTCTTGGGTATAATGCGAGGGATAAACGCAATGTTGTTTCGAAACAATTACTTCATCTCATGGGCTTAGAACATAAGTAGGGCGGAAATAATTACATCATCAGAAAAGAATTTCAGACACTATCAATCAAGCTATCAATGAGTAATCAGTCATTCCTAAAGCCCAATCTTGCGCAAAAAGTGACGTAAAGGTGTCCTGTTTTGGGTAGGGCAGGGAATACCTCGATGCACAGTCATAGAGAGAGAGCGACAAAACAATGGCCCAAGACCGATCGCGTCATAGACAATAATATTTATTTTTGTCCACTCATAATGACTAATGCCGGTAATTTCACGTTGGCTCTTGACCTGTGGAATGAAACGCTGCATTTTTGAAATTTGTGTCATATTGGACAGCTTTGCATTAAAAACGTTATAAACACATCCTTCCCGTGTGTAGTTTTCTGTCTCAAAATCGGTACTCATGAAGAGATTATGAGACGACTTCTTCCCCAATTTCGAAATCACAAAATATTAATCTTTTCCGCACCGGAAATGATTGCGCCCATGAGCCAATGAGAAATGATTGCATTCGGTAATCGGGCACTTCTTCTATTTTTTGGCCCAACCTTTTCTCACAGAGTATTCCCAGCCTACCATTGTCATTCCCCACCCACTCCGCATTCGGAGCGGTTGTTGTCTGGGCCAAAAATCGAAGAAGTTCCGGCAATCGCCAAGCAATATTCTCGTCTCTTCGCTTTGCCTTATCTCTCTCATCAGTTAAAGCAACGAGAGAGTAGGGCGAAATAAGATAGACTCGAAACTAGAATGGATTCGATAAAATCTGTCTCGTCGGTCATAGAAATGACGAGAACCACCCCGAAATATGATAGCGATGCCTTTGGCCCTTTACCCCGCGATAAGCGATAACCCTCCAAACGGTTACGATAATATCGAACAAAGGGGCAAGGATAGTGAAAGGGGCGGAGCTTATGTCTCTCAAAACTCCTTGATCTATGCTCAATCACAACACCTAGAGAAAGGCGGAGTGAAGGGAGAACAATCGTCTGGCTCTCTTTCATTTCGCCATAGTCTCTAGTCAATCAGAGAGGCGAGAGATGATGGGAAAACGAGAGCGTTTTGAAGGGACGACGTTGAATTCCGAAGCCCGTAAGCGGACCGCACCTCACCCTGACTCCCATATAAGGAAAAGAAAGAGGTGAGCATTACCCATTCCATTCCTTCCTTTCTCAACCGATAATCAAGATGAAGACCTTCACCGCAGCGACCCTTCTTCTTCTCGTAGCGACCTCAACCCTGGCCGTTCCTCACATGGTTTGTTTATAATCATCCTTTCGCAATAATAGAGGTAAAACTCGTTTAGCTGTCACTCATTTTGAAAGTTGCGATTTTTCAATCAAACGTTTTTACCTTACCATTGCTTTCGAAAATTCTAGATCGTACTACTAACGCGGAAATAATAATATTAATATTAATACGATTAATCAAACGTTTTTTCCTTACCATTGCTTTCGAAAATTCTAGATCGTACTACTAACGCGGAAATAATAATATTAATATTAATACGATTAATCAAACGTTTTTACCTTACCATTGCCTTCGAAAATTCTAGATCATACTACTACCGCGGAAATAATAATATTAATATTAATACGATTAATATATTTCTTTTCAGCGGTTCATCGAGGAAGTTGACGCTGATGAGGGAAGTGGACTGAACGCCGTCCAGACGACTACTGAGGCACCCGTCGACGACGCCGTCCAAACGACCACCGGTGCTCCAGAAGCCGAGCCGAAGACCACACAGCAACCCGACGCCACCACCACTGGCGCGCCCGAAGTGCCGACTGACGCGCCTGTTGTGACTGACGCACCTGTTGACCCTGTTGTGACTGACGCACCCGTGGTGACAACCACCGAGGAGCCCAAGACCGACGCGCCCACCACCTCCCCCACGACCACGCTCAGCACAACTTCGCCCACCACTACCACGTCAAGCGCGCCCGCCGCTGTTACCTTTGCTGGCGCGCTTGCGGTGCTCATGCTGCTGCTGTAGGAAACCGGCCTTTCGTGAGAGGCTTTTGTGAGATTCACCTCAAATGCGTCAAGCAATATACGGGAATGACTTTCTTCATTTTGAAACTCGATGAAAGACCTTCCCCCATTGCCTATTTCATATTTTCCTCCTTCGATACTCATTTTCGAAACGTGTTTTGTGCCCCGTCAATGTATCTAGTCATCAATTGTTTTCATTTCTGAATGTACTGTTTTGTGCCCGTGCAAAATAAAGGTTTTGCCTTGTAAAGGAGTGTGTGGATAAGCGGATACAGAATGAAAAGCCGATTTGGCTGCCAGGGTGGGGCTACGTGCGGATAAATTCGGAAAAGGAGCCGCACAAAGTGATAAGAGGTTGGAGGGAGCCGTTTGTCGGCTTCCAATGCAAATAAACAGTCATCATCGCATTTCGGCGTTTTCACGTCATTGGAGCTCAAATGCACACTTCATCATAGAGCCTTTGCGTAATAATATTCTCGAAAATTGAATAATATTCAGAGCGAAATGAAAATTAGAGCTCTCACACGGTGTAAGTCACGTCGCACCGGACTATTGGCTAAATGCACAGTGTATTTCTTTGATGTCCTAAATAGTATTTCACGATTGGTTGTCGGGAATGGATGGTGGTTGGAGAATATTAAAAAAATTCTTTACGAGCGTTTGAGAACGGAATTTTCACCGACTGCTCATTTGAGCTGGAAATACGAATTGTCTTTTTACTTTCTCATCGATTATTTTGGAATCAAGAAGCGATTCAGTCAGTCGAATCAGTATCTCCCCTGCAATACTGATTCTTGTTCGATCAACACCAAACAATGCCGCGTTCGCGTGAATGAAGCGAAGAGCGATGGTTAAATCGTACAGCGCAAAGTTCCCGTGAAGATCAGCATCGAGTGGCAAGAGGAAACCTGCAGATATAGTTCACAATCTTCCAATTTCTTTCTGGTATGCTTATATTTTAGTTTCGCCATGTTCACCGCATACCCTTCACGATAAATTCTATTTTGTATAGCCTAAATTTCGAAAATATTCGAAGCTCAAATTTGTGAAGAATTGTTCTCATTCTGCTTGCTCATCAGCAATTTCGAAATTCAGTTTGATGTTGCCGATAATCGGGTGAAATTTTCTCTGCTTCAGTTTGCTCGGCGGTATGTCAAACGATTTCAGGGAGAACAAAGGATCCGAAATCGATGTGGATTCGAAATCGGTATTTTATTCTCATGGAGAATTGTGCAGGATTGGCTGGGACTGAACAAGAAATAACCTGTGTATTCATGAAAGCATCTCTTATGAAAATATAGATATTTCGGAATGTTTAGATCGATTTATAAACGACTATCAATAAATACCCTGTCGAGTATACCCAATCTGTATCTGGGTGCGATGAAAATGATTTGTTTCGTAGAAAGCGCTGAAAGGATGCCAGAGAGGGGCGAACTATCCTCACAAAATCAATCAGTGCAATTCATTTCACATTTATCGAGTTGACAACTGCGAGAATTGATTTTAATCCGTATATCTCACTTTCATTCATTCGTCTCATCTGTTTGCATCTCTCATATCACCTTTCAGACAAGCTCTTGATCCCCCTCACATGAATTAGAGATTGAAAGGGGTTGAGAGTTCGGCTTTCTCCCCTCCCGTCTCTCATTCTCTACTGCAAAAAAGTCCTTTTTTGTGTTTTGTACGGCCCCTTCAGTAAATTCGAAAATTTAAGTTGAATCAGTGGTTCAACTTAAATTTTTGAAGGGGTTGAGAGTTCGTCTAGCTCCCTTTCTTCCACTCCCATCGACTCCTACCTGGTATCTACAAACGTGTCCAATAGACTGCCTGACAGTCTATGAAACCGAGACTCGGAATTTTACAATTAGAGATAAATCAAAGATGATGAAGGGGGGAGGGAGTTCGGTTAGCTCCCTTCCCCTCTCTCAGCTTTCTGAGCCGACCAGAGAATACGCGAAAATCGGAGAGACGGCTGTTGCCTCAGTGTAATGAAGCGATCCGAAGCCCCCTCTCCTCTCTCCCCCTTTTCTTCTCTTCTTCTTCTATCCTCTTTCTCCCTCCTGCCATCCGTCAAGCTCAGTCCACTTGTTACTTAGCCCGTTATCGATTATCGATTTGTTTATTTGTTTATTTATCGATTTATCGATTTTTGCTTCCAGGTAGAAAATGGACGGCTCAAATCAACAGCACAAGGATGAGGCTGCGGTGCGTTTTTCTTCCAAAATCCATATTTGGGAATTGTGGGAGCAGTGTTAACCTTTTCCATTTTTGCGGGAAAACACGAAAAATTTGAACCGAAAATTACACCTTTACATTGACCTGAAATGGATGACACTATTTGCTCGCTACTTCAACAAGCTTGCAATCTAGGAGGGGCGAATCACGGCTCCACATCTGGAATGGTGGTAGTATGGCTCAAGAGAGTATAGCATAGGGATCACGAGATAGCGTGGGAAAGTCGGACCGGAAACAGATGTGCTAGTAGTGGGCTATGAGGCTTGATTTTTCCATTGCAAAGATAGCCGGGAATACCGCCGGTTCGAACATTTTCTTGGATGTATGGAGTAGATCATAGTTGAAAGATCATGAGATCCATTTGAACGGAAACAGGTGTGCCAGTAGTGGGCTGGGGCTTGATTTTCCGCTGGTTTGCTGATCTCATCGTTTCCATTATTTTTGTTTTTCGTAGTCGGCATACCGCATAAAGTGGCAAAAATAGAGGCGATTATTGTGAAGAAATTCGCTGCGAGATGGCTCATTCAGGAACCTTTTCTGGGTTTTTTTTGTAGACAGGCAACAACCACTCTGAATGTGGAATGGGTAGGGAATGATTATTACAGGAAGATAATACTCGGTGGGAAAATGCTAAGCAATAAAACAGAGAAGTGATTCACTCAGCGCCTTACAGCCCTCACCAGCGCCTCCTACGCAAGCCACAGTCGCCGCTCCACCCCGCGACTCCACCACGCTGGTGAGTCTTTTCCTCATTTTTGGAATCTATTTCTTCGTGAAAATACAGAAGTTGCGCGATAATATGCCATTTTCGTTGCTCAACCAAAAATATTGCATGGTTAAAAGCGCTTCGGGGTCCATTCGGGGGACGATATACGGCGATATTTTAGCGATGCATGCTCACTTTCAAACGCCATTGTAGTTTGTTCGCAATTTCGTTACGCGCAAAACAATCAACAACTTTGCGCCAAAATGTATTGTAATATTAGTCTTTGGTGCGCAGTCATGTTCAATAGGGGGGGGGGTGAGGGTTGATTATGACAATCTGTGAACCGGGCATACTTTGGCACTTTTGCAGCCGGTCGCAGAGATCTCGATGTGTGCTGCGCTTCAGGGCGAAGAGAGCACTGCGACCGCCTGTGATACCAAATAGAGACCTACCGCATCGATTTATTGATTTTCGAATTTGCTTTCTTTGTCCCACGCTTTTACCTACCACATCGATGTCCAAAACACCTGAAGAAAAAAAGCCAATCACTAATCAGATCTCCCACCCCGTAATCCTCATCAATTCGACCGATTGTATTGTGATGATAAACTCTCTAAAAATGCATCAAAAGTATTTGCCGCCAGCAGGGGTCGAACCTGCGACCTTGGGCTTATTAGACCCACGCTCTAACCGACTGAGCTATGGCGGCTGATGGTGCGCTCGCGCCAAACGAGTAGTGTAAAGGACGCGAGAATGGGGTTCAGGAATGTGTGGGTAATCAATCGGGAGTGCCCTCTGAGTCAGCAGCTGTGTGAGGGGGTGTTAATTGCGGGCGGCGAAAACAATCGCGACGCTTCCATCAAGTCGGAAGGGCCATTCGGCAACAATAAAACAATGCACTTCTGCTGTTTACCCGGAATATTTGGAAGACAACGAAATGAGTACACCTCCCTAAATACGCGGTTATTTATTCGGCTTGTTAGACAGTCGGATAGGATGAAAGGTTACAATGTTGAAAGGAAAGGTCATGTTAATTATTGATTGTGATCAACCTCTTTAGATCCTTTTCTGTTATTTGTTTCTGCTACTAGGTGAGCCTCTTCTGGATTCAGAAAAGCGATCGATATCGTCACTCCCCCCTTTCCCTCTTTTTCGAAGTGGTGTCTCGTTTCAGAGAGGAAAAAAGTGGAGAAAAGGTGGAATTTCCTCAGGCAGCTGTCGGAAATGCGGAAGCGCAGAACACTTGTTAGAGGGAAAAGGGAAAGAGAAGATGATACATAGGTGGCACGAGGTAGGATGAGGAAGTGGGAATGATTCACGGCCAACATCACACTCTGGTGTGCGTCCCCAACTTGGGTCCAAGCAAATTCCCAAGTTGCGTCCAGGCCTGGGCCCAAGTTGGGTTCCTGCTTGGACCCAAGTTGGGTTCCTGCTTGGTTCCAAGTTGGAAACCCTCTTTCATCCATTTTTATTGATTGATAGTTGAGATACAGTAATCTCACACAGTAACCAAAGTCCCACACGGTTAGACCATGTCGGGCCGGTCACATCCAAAATACGGTCCTAGTGGGGACCGTAGACAGTCAATCGCACTCGTGCCCGAAGGCAGTCAAAACAGAGCTTTGAAAAAGGACCTTATAGGCTAGATGTGTGCTAGACGCGACGGGTAGGATCAGCTTGGATCCAAGTTGTGTTACTGCTTGGGCCCAAGTTGGGTTCCCAATTGCGGGGTACTGTACTTGGGCCCAAGTTGGGTACCCCTTTTTACTTGGGCCCAAGTTGGGGACGCACACCAGAGCACATTGTAATATAAAAACTCATAAATTTCCTTTAGATAAATTGCGTAATTGCAAAGTTTATTGGTTTTTTAAGTTGAGGTCGTGTAATCAGCATGACACACCAAAATGAGATTACGTTGTTATCGTTCAGGACACTTCGCTTGAATCCGACGCTCCGACCGTGATCGAGAAGGATGCCAACGGATTTTCGTGAGCTTTTCTTCACTTTTCTGCCTCACAACGAAATTAATTTAGAGTTCTTGTTCTCGTTCTCTACTCCCTTTATCGTAAAATATTATTCCGAGTTTCTCTGGACAAAATTAGTGTCCCTAATTGTTTCCTAGAGGCCTTAGGAGCACTAAGATGATAATTTTGGAAAAAAACGGTACAAAAAGTGTCTAAATGTGAGCGTTGATTGTTACGATAACTTGGAGAAAATAATAATAATTTATCTACGCCCGATGGTATCTGACATATGAGGTGGATAACTGGAGGTGGGGGGGGGGCTCTCCTGAATTAGGGGAGTTTGGAAAGGTTGGCGATTATTGGGATTATTTTCAGATACTACCCGTGCCGCTTCTGCGGGCTCACCTTCAACTACATGAATACGTTGAGGGCGCACGAACGAGTGCACGATGTTGCACAGGTATCATATTTATTCATTTGTGCGACCATAACGTGTTCCGAAACAATCAACCGGATTAGTTTCCATTCAATTCATTTCCAAAAAATCAAAATCAAACCAATTCTGCCTGCCTCCGGGGTAAGCGATGCGTATGCGTCGCATGCACCGTAGTCGAGGGCGTTGTATTGTTAGTTAAGTTGTGAACCTGATCAGGGGATACGGTAGCGAATCGTGGACTGACTTGGGATACGGTAGACGGTTGAATCGAGAACTGACTGGGATACGGTAGACGGGTGAATCGTGGACTGACTTGGGATACGGTAGACGGTTGAATCGAGAACTGACTGGGATACGGTAGACGGGTGAATCGTGGACTGACTTGGGATACGGTAGACGGGTGAATCGAGAACTGACTTTTCAGCCGTACAAGTGCGGTCAGTGCGGTGAGGCGTTCCACTTTGCGTGCGAGCTGGAGTACCACTCGCAACAGCATAAAGGTTATAATATACTATTTAAATATTCCTTTAAAATCTGGATCATACTTCTTTATTTTTGAAACTTTCTTTATATTATACCCGGTAACTCAACTTACATTTAGCTTGGAACACGCTTTTCGATAAACTTTAAAAGTTTAAACTTTAAACTTTAAACTTACATTTAGTTAACTAGTTATAATATACTATTTAACTATCTGAATCAGTCTGCTGGGTGCAAATGAGAAGTAGTCTATCAGCACCATTTATTCAATGGCCATCATATTTTCTTCCTAGTACAAAACAGCACAAAGGTACTCTCTCACTTTCCCCGTGATCTCTCGCGCTCTCTGATCGACAAGAGAAGCAAACGATCCGCGAATACGTATTTCAAACACAACAACAACAACAATAACAACAATATCACTAACAAAAACAAAAACAACCTTTGCAGACAACAAGGGCTACGCGTGCGACTGCGGCCGGCGCTTCTTCACCTACACCGAGATGCTGTACCACAAGCACCCCGAGGACGGGCTCACGGCCGGGAGAGAGATCATGCCTGAGGTTCGGTTGAGACGTCTAGGAATACAAATTGTGTATCCTTATAACAGCAACGCTAGGTGGAGCCCAACGGTGAGGCTTCTAGGGGTGATAAAAGCAAAAATAAAAATCGATTTTTCAAGTATTTGGGAAGCTAGGAATAGAAATAAATATAATACAGCGGCTAGAGACATCATGCCTTAGGTTCGGCAAATAACACTACATTAATTTGTAATTAGGAAACTGGGAATTTTGGCCAAGGAAGTAGAGTGGCTTATTGTAATCATTTCGAGCATGACTCACGGAAGCCTCATGCTACTAAAAACTCCTGAAATGGTTTAAAATTTGCAGATCATGACTGCGCCCTCCACTTCTGCAGCTGCAGCTCTTTCTGCTTCAGCTGCAGCTGCAGCAGCCGTTCCGCCCGCCCTCCAGATCACCGACCGGGACTTCCCCACGCCCGCCTTCATATCGGAGGGATATGAACCGAAACACCCGATGAAGGTAGGTTTAAAAAAAGATTTTTTGGTTAGCAATAAGGATATTTTTGGTAAGCAGATCGAGAATAAATCATTATGTGTCTTGGGATATGACCCCATGCGAAGCAAGTTGGATCAAACTAGAAGGATGAATTCAGCAAAAAATATCTATTATTTAACGCAGCGCACACTCGTCCCATTCAGAATACCTCTCGCCGGTTAGAGAAGCGAGAGATCATGGGCATGTATGAGATATAGATCATTCTTCGATTCCAGGTCTACTCGGACGTCCGATCAAAGCCGTACATCTGCGAATACTGCTCAAAGAGTTATCCGGATTCCCGTCAATTGGCAACGCACATGTACTCGCATAGGGGAGAGAAAACGTTCAATCCGAGGTAGGTCTTGAGATTTGATCTTTGATCTCTTAGAAAGGCCTTCTATTTTGAGAAATACACTAACTGGGTGAAATTTAAGACGTATAGCAAGGGTCTTGAAATATATATTTTTTAAATTTAGGTTTAAAAAATCTAAATTACGATTTTCAGAGCGTCACGTTACATGATCGGTCGTCAAGGAATCGGATACACCGATCGACCGTCCTATTTCCTGTATTGATCTTTGCTCTTTGATCTTTGATCTTTGCCTTTTTGCCTTTCCACACCAGATTGTAAACTCTTGCCTTTCTACTTCATTTTCTTGCCTTTCTAATTTGTTTCATAGACCTACCTAGACCAGATTTCTTCTCACCAATTCTAATCAAATCGGTGGTTGTTGCGTGCAGATTTCTGATTTCGAATAAATAACTTTCATTCTCCTCCTCTTCTCATAAATTTATGCATTGAATCGCTTTCTTCAGAATATCAGAATATCAGAATATCACAAAATGATAAATATTGTACACAGATTCCCTGAATAGGTGAGGACGTTTTTCGAAATACGGATAATTGTCTCACGATTACAAAAGATGAAATTATGAGGCAAATACTCGTATTTCGAAGTGGTCTATTTACGAGAAATTAAGCTATTTCTTCTTCTTTCCACTAGCTTTAGGGGGTGGGGCGGGGAGATCAGGAATGTCCAGGCTTCCCTCGAAAAGATTTCGCTCGAATTCGTGTCGGCGAGGAGCGCGTATTTTTATGGACGAGTGCGATTCGATGCCTAAAATTCAATTTTGTTTTCACAATATTTTCGGCAATTTAGTGTGAAAGGCCAAACATCTTTTCGGTACTCCACCCTTTGACCGGATATTTGAGTATAAAATTTGCCAAAAAAGAAAGTTTGGTGGATATGTAAGAGTGCCAACTTGGCTCACGAAGAAATAAATAATTAGAATTTTTTTTAAAAATTAAATTTGAAAATAAAACTCACTTAGCTGCCGCTCCACAGCCAGATCGATGTCATTGTCGATGAAGTCTGAAATTGGAAGAGATGAGATCAGAGATCAAAGATCAAATTCAGAAAAGGTGAAGTTGCGTTCACAATCAAGGCCATTTTACAGCTGTCATGAGACAACCACGTCTGGTCGTGAATACCGGAAAGGCAGCAAATCAAAAGGTCAAAGACCAGAGACCAAAGTCCAAAGATCACCATTATCTTCGTCCCTGAATACATGTTCATCGCCGTAGTTGTGCACAACTGGGTTCGTGTGGATATCATGCTTGACGTCCCTGAAATGGGATGAGGAATAATTCAACTCATTTTAATACTAGCCGACCATGGAAAAGACTTGTTCACGTTTTCGTCACATGGTTTTTTTTTTCGTCCTCTACTTATCAGCCCGAGTGAGTTTTTTTCTGTCACTCGCGCCATTGAGGTCAAACACACGAACAGTTAGACATTTCTCCGATATATCTCCGATATAATAGATTTATCGATGCGATATCATAAACATTACACGCACTACCTGTAAGCATGTGCGATTTTCCTACCTGAATATCGTTTGCCACTCAACCATAATATTTTTAAAATTAAGTAAAAAAAATTTCATCCAGTCAATGTATAATTTCACAGTAGTCAGTGTAAAAATCCTTTTTCTCTTTTGCAGTAGGCTTCAAAGTGAATTGTACTTTCTATTTAGATCAATTGTTTACGATAAAGACAGTCCTCTCCTCTTGTTCACCCATATCTTCCCTCTATGAAGAGCTATAGGGGTACTGAAAAGGGGGATCCTCAGATCCAAGGGGTTTTGGGAATGGGGATCGCCAGATCGGAAGGGTACTGGAAAGAGGGGGAAAAGGGATCCTCGCATACAAGGGGGTAAACACCCACCGATTTAGCATTGGGGTCACTGGACATATACCAGAAGAGGCAATGAAGGGACAAACTCAAACTACATCAACTGATTGGTTTTATGACCCGGGGGGGGGGGGGGGGTATAGGCTAGATAGCAATGATAGGGAAGGTAGGTGGGGATTGAGGGAAACAGGGAGCTGGCCCGACTCCCTGATCTTCAGGGATCCCAGTGATCAGCTAATTTGTGACCAGGCTGGGATAACCAAAGATGAGGGGAGTATCAGCTAACGAGGGTAGGGAAGGGAAGAGAAGGGAGGTGGGTAGGAAGTGGGGGAAGGGGAATCCTCAGATCGGAAGGGTGCTGGGAAGTGGGGAAGGGGGATACTCAGATCCAAGGGGTATTGGGAAGGGGGAGCCTCCGATCCAAGAGGGTACTGGGAAGAGGGGGGGGGAGCCTCCGATCCGAAGGGGTACTGGAAGAGGGGGAGCCTCCGATCCGAAGGGGTACTGGAAGAGGGGGAGCCTCCGATCCGAAGGGGTACTGGAAGAGGGGGGAGCCTCCGATCCGAAGGGGTACTGGAAGAGGGGGAGCCTCCGATCCGAAGGGGTACTGGAAGAGGGGGAGCCTCCGATCCGAAGGGGTACTGGAAGAGGGGGAGCCTCCGATCCGAAGGGGTACTGGAAGAGGGGGAGCCTCCGATCCGAAGGGGTACTGGAAGAGGGGGAGCCTCCGATCCGAAGGGGTACTGGAAGAGGGGGAGCCTCCGATCCGAAGGGGTACTGGAAGAGGGGGAGCCTCCGATCCGAAGGGGTACTGGAAGAGGGGGAGCCTCCGATCCGAAGGGGTACTGGAAGAGGGGGAGCCTCCGATCCGAAGGGGTACTGGAAGAGGGGGAGCCTCCGATCCGAAGGGGTACTGGAAGAGGGGGAGCCTCCGATCCGAAGGGGTACTGGAAGAGGGGGAGCCTCCGATCCGAAGGGGTACTGGAAGAGGGGGAGCCTCCGATCCGAAGGGGTACTGGAAGAGGGGGAGCCTCCGATCCGAAGGGGTACTGGAAGAGGGGGAGCCTCCGATCCGAAGGGGTACTGGAAGAGGGGGAGCCTCCGATCCGAAGGGGTACTGGAAGAGGGGGAGCCTCCGATCCGAAGGGGTACTGGAAGAGGGGGAGCCTCCGATCCGAAGGGGTACTGGAAGAGGGGGAGCCTCCGATCCGAAGGGGTACTGGAAGAGGGGGAGCCTCCGATCCGAAGGGGTACTGGAAGAGGGGGAGCCTCCGATCCGAAGGGGTACTGGAAGAGGGGGAGCCTCCGATCCGAAGGGGTACTGGAAGAGGGGGAGCCTCCGATCCGAAGGGGTACTGGAAGAGGGGGAGCCTCCGATCCGAAGGGGTACTGGAAGAGGGGGAGCCTCCGATCCGAAGGGGTACTGGAAGAGGGGGAGCCTCCGATCCGAAGGGGTACTGGAAGAGGGGGAGCCTCCGATCCGAAGGGGTACTGGAAGAGGGGGAGCCTCCGATCCGAAGGGGTACTGGAAGAGGGGGAGCCTCCGATCCGAAGGGGTACTGGAAGAGGGGGAGCCTCCGATCCGAAGGGGTACTGGAAGAGGGGGAGCCTCCGATCCGAAGGGGTACTGGAAGAGGGGGAGCCTCCGATCCGAAGGGGTACTGGAAGAGGGGGAGCCTCCGATCCGAAGGGGTACTGGAAGAGGGGGAGCCTCCGATCCGAAGGGGTACTGGAAGAGGGGGAGCCTCCGATCCGAAGGGGTACTGGAAGAGGGGGAGCCTCCGATCCGAAGGGGTACTGGAAGAGGGGGAGCCTCCGATCCGAAGGGGTACTGGAAGAGGGGGAGCCTCCGATCCGAAGGGGTACTGGAAGAGGGGGAGCCTCCGATCCGAAGGGGTACTGGAAGAGGGGGAGCCTCCGATCCGAAGGGGTACTGGAAGAGGGGGAGCCTCCGATCCGAAGGGGTACTGGATAACAGAATACTAAATAGAGAATTGATTATAAAATAATAGAATAAAAGTAAGTAACATTGAATAGAATACAATTGAATAATATACTAGTAATTGGTAGAATAGTAATTAGAGAACACAATAGAATAAACAGAATAGTAAAGAATAAAATTAATATTGTTGTGCGCTTATGATTAGATTGGATTGGTGAGAGAATACGGGGAGAGGGGAGAGCTAATCCTATTGGAGAGAGTCCTTTCAGAGTTAGAGAGTCAGAGACCATTCATTCCTTACCGAACACGTCTATCGTACTTATGTAGCGTAGCTGCATTCCGCAAGAACCCGCTTTTATAATTGACGATAATGGATGACATTCATACTGTATTGATATTCAAACAAAACTAACATCCGAGCTAGCCGCAGTTTTTCTCTATTCCCAGTTACATTCACCCAAGTTTAGACCACACTTGATATCTCACCGTAATAAATTGTCCACACTCGAATCTTTGTTATTGATATTGGAGGAGCTATAGAGGGGGGGGGGCGTCACTCATATCGGTTTGACACCAAAACAACAACGCCCATAGACAAAAAGAGCAGAATTTTCTGTTCTCTGTTCACGAGGTCACTCTAGTCCCAGTAATATTCACCCGCCCGAGCTAAGACCAATTATTATTACGATAAAATGATACGCTTGATATCTCACCGCAGCAAATTATCCACACTCGAGTCTTCATCATCAATAATGGACGGTGGTTCGGCATTCAGATTCACGACAGCCTCGTCATCTGAGGAATCGGGACGACTCCGCTCCCCGTCGAGGTAGTTGAGCTGGAAGGGGGGGAGATCAAAGATCATTCATGAAAAAGCGATGTTCTCGTTCATTTTGACGTATATCTGGTTACATGCAGTCAAATAATCAAGACAGTGTGGCGAAATGTAATTCATCCTTGAAGTCTCCAAGTCAATAACATCTTGAGCTTTGAAAAGAACCAAAACCAATTTTATCAGCTATTATTGTCATGATTGCAAGCAGACTAAGCATAATGTTGGCTCCTTTCTTTTTTACATTTTAAATTTTTTTTCAATAATAAATTGTACCTTGGTCGTGTCCTCAAATATTGACAAATGCCGTGAGAATTTGTTCGTTTTCTTTCGCTCCCTAGCAGATTTGATGGCGGGATGGTGAGGAGCGGGAAGGGGCGGCTCGACGTAGGAGGGATCGATCTGAGAGGGAGTTGATCTTCAGCTGATCTTTGATCTTTGATTGTTTCGAAAACCGCATATCAATATAGTATTGATCAAATAAATATCAACTATAAATCCCTGACTTCTTATTTCAAAATCTTCATCTCTTTTTCTTCTCTACATCCTCAAAAAGCAATAATGCCAAATCTATTTGCAACGCTTGATTTTCTATTGCGGGTCAGAAAGAAGGAGAGAGCGCGTGAAATTGAGAGAGTCTCGCTAATCTTCTTTCTCAATTTCTTATGATCTTTCTCCGCTTCGATAGAGCGAAAAAGCACTCGAAAAGAGGTAGTTTGGATTTTCGTTTCATGTGGAACAATAAAAAACGGCCTGTTACCATATTCTGGGCACTTCTCATAATCCGCTTGAAGTCGTCATCAGGAGAGCTGGAAGTGGAGGGAGGCGAGGCGGAGCGGAGGATACGGTCGGATACTGGAATGGGGGATTGATGACTGACTTTTTTCCATATTTTTTCAAAAATATTTTTTCGGTGCGCGTCCGAAGAAAAAAAATAGATGAATTTGAAACGATTAGGGACTGTAATAAAAATTGATGACTGAGGTGAATTGGGTTCGAAATTGACAAAAAAAAAATTAATTCCATTAAAGAATCAGTTGAATTTGTGGCAATGTAGAGAGATGAACGACCAAACATTCATTAGATCACGACTCTTGATATGACATTTTGTGATGTTTTATTGAACGTTTAGTGCGTAAACATGATATTTTTAACTTGTGACTGCAAAACATCGACGTTTCGTATTTTCTAAGGCGAAACAAAGAGATTCTTAGTGCTCCTCCATTTATTACCAAAATACTCATTGAGGATTGGAAACTCGTATCCTAATCTCGAATCGCTTATTGAATATTCGAGCGAAAATGTCATTCGATATTTTCTTCGAAAATGAATCCCAAAATACTCATCGGAAATGCCTACTGTAATCTCATAATGTAACATCACTCCCATGATTCTGGTTATGATTAACTCTCTAAATGTCAAATCGCACAAAGGCGTGAGATCTATCACAACGAAGAGAACTTTGCCCATTGTGAGGGACACGCATGATTGGGTAATTGAATCTCACCATAAGAGTTCGAAATACGGGCATTCGTCTCTTAGTTTAGCGTGCTCTCTAGTCGGATAGAGATGTGAGAGAGAGACAAAGATAATAGAGATAAAGAGAGATAAAGATAAAGAGAGATATTAGAGATAGAGAGAGATAAGAGATAAAGAGATGAGAAACGAAGAGACCGTATTCCGAGAATCTCGCTATTGGATACGTTTCATTCAGAGTACATTTCAGTCCAAATTGATCAATGCGGAGTTTACTTCCGCATTGAGGAAATTTTTGAATACGAATGCTTCAAATAAAGTTTACACAAACATGGATACTCTTTAGCTTGACCCGGGACAATTCATTTTAAAAGTTTCATATTTAAAAGTTATATCTGGGGTTTCCCTTACCCTTTCGGGTCTGATTTATTCTCATTTCTTCATTGATTGCTCACCTCTCGACGTTGACGGCGTCGTTGTATCCCCCTGCTCTGCGAGGAATCGAATGTACGTGTACGGTCCGGCCGGAGACGGACCTGAAGCGAAATAACTATAATAATTAAGATGATCTGATTGTAGACGACGGGGAAGTGCGTTTTCGACCCGTTTTTTCCGTCATTCTAAAATTTTGGGTCATGTGAATGTTTTGTTCAATTCTCAAGCCTGATAACCGCTTTATAAACCATAGAATTCAGTATTGAACTGCGTCAATTTCTTCTGCACTTTTCGAGGTCGCAGCACTTTTAAATTTCCATTGGTAAGTCATCAGAGTTCTATTCGTAGTGCAGTCTTCCCTGATCAAATTTTCTCGTCGGTATGACATCTAACCAGAAAAATGGCGTTTATCTGCTAAGATCTCCAGAAAATATCGGCTCTCTTTCAGCTCAAAACCGAGCACATGTTCAGAGGCTTCCCCACATCCAATCAAATTGCGCCCTCGATGGCTTCATTCCCCCCTCTTTTTCACATTTCAACAACAAATTGAGCGGCGATTTGCGTCACAAACGAAGGGATTGGACGCCTAATTATGGATACTGAGATATTTGCGAACGGGGAGGGTGAGAAACACACGGGAAGGAACTCTGCGCAGAACATTTGCGTACTTGGCTCTTTCCGAAAGTTAGCCCGTCCTGTTCTCGCAGTGTATTCCTTTCTCTATACTATTTTGGTCCATCCTAAATTCGACTAAAAAAGTAGAAAAATTCCACGATTTGCCACAGGAGGTAAACAGGGGATTATATGATTTGAAAAATATAAGGGGGTTATGTAAACGACCACGGCGGATCGATTGGTCAAGGTCCCGAAGCCGTAGCTCAACGTTG
>LS486246.1:9316-27951 GCA_900490705.1 Pristionchus arcanus
CTCCCCTCCCCTCCCCCCTCTCCCTCTCTAATCTTCTCCCTTTTCAGTCAGAATGATGAGAATGAACAGATCATCTTCACATAATTCAATCTTCCATTTCGTGTCAATCGGGTGTCCATTCCATTCAGATTCGTGATTACATCACAAGTACGAGTCCCTTCTTATTCGTCTTCTCTCTCATTCATTTCCCTATTTAATCCATCGAACTTCCCTCCTCTCTTCTTTATGCTCATTTCAATCTCATTCACGTGTATTTTCATTACATCCTTCCATTTTCATTTGTTTGTTCACTCCTTCCAGTTAATTACTCGTATTTATGAGAGAAATCCATTCGGGAATAAAGTGAGTATCACAGAAAGAAAGAGGGAGATCAATTGAATGAAATCATAGTTGTGATGCCTTCTTTACATTGAGAGAGGGAGAGGATCGTATCTTAGAAGGAGGGGATCGTATCTTACAGTATTCACGAGATTCAGTCTGCAATTCATTCATTCATTCCATTCATCATGTCATCAATCGGTCATTTGATATTATTTACCTTCATAGCAGCAGATCTCGAATTATTGGAAAAGAGAGCACTTTCAGTGTATTCCCTTCGATCGCATTCAACACAAGGAAAACGACGGAAGACATATCGAAATCCAATTCGAAACCTGACAATTTCTAATCGTTCTTTTTCAATTGATGAATGCGTTGAGAAGACAGAAAGAGAGGAAAGGAAAGGAACTGTCTCGACTAATGTGTCTACTCTCTTAAGGGAAGAAGAGAAAGATACAGAATAGAGAAGGATACCTTTTATTAGAATAACAGTAGATTATTGGATTAGCAGCACAAGGAGCCATTGCCAGCCAATATACAAATGTATACAGAATACCTGGCTAAATGTGAAACTTTATTATTCATTCTCATTCCTATTTATCGTTGACTGACCTCCATGTTGAATATTTCAGAGAAAGTGTGATATCCATGGTAAGGGAACCAACAAATCATAAATACTCCAACCATTAATGCAACCATTTTGATTACCTGACAGAATGACGAATGAGATGAGAAATGTACACGAAAGGGAAGAAATATTACTGACTATGCAATGTATCGTCACCATATTTTTCTTTCGAAAATTCGTCAGACCAAAAAATTAAATTAGTTTCCCCTATACTTGAATCAAACGATCTTTCTAGTTTATTACCATTACATAACCATTTTATGTGAATTAGGTCGTTTGTATGTTATTCTATTGAATTGGGAGTATCTATGCTGTATACTTGCTTACTTTTCTCTTTGCCTTTCCAGGATCCATCGATCTATGAGTCGATCGAAGTAATTGAGCCTTACTCGATTCACGAAGTACATATGCAATTCGAGTGAATGTAAGAGTAAGAATAATAAGAGGAAGGGCATATTGTAGAATAAAGAGACTTCGATCATACCTAAAAGAAGAAAAAGATTAATGTGAAGAAGACTTCCTTTCCAATGGATAGATAGATACTTCATCCTTCTCATTCAACAAAGAAGACACCAGAACGAAATGCATTGAAAATGAGTGAAACTACTCCTCTTTATATGTTTTGCAGACCTCATTTCCCATGGTGAGAGATGATACTCTCTTTCTCTCTCTCTCTCTCTCTTATTCCTTTCCGAATGACCTACCATAATCCGAATGGAATATCGATATACTCTTCATAAGATGGAAATGACATGAAACAGGTAGAGGGAGTGTTGATAGAATGAGTTTCAGAGTTGTAGAATATTCCCGTTGTTATCTTGTAGAATAATACTGATAGAATAGAATGATTGCGAGAGAAAGATAACTCTGGCCAACTCACTATTTGGCATTGCAATCAAAGAAGAGATAAACCAGATAACTCCTATTCTGATCAATGATTTTTTAATGGAAAGAGGACGTCGATAGAGGGGATTTACAACTGCTTGACATCTGAATGATTAGAATAGGATGAAGGATAGGATACACTCATTACCTATCCCAACTCAATGCCATCATTGAGAAGACTGATACACATGTGGGTGCTACACCGAAGAAAAGAGTCACTGGACACAGATCACCATACCTTAATAGAATAGAATATCTATTATCTATTATATTTGATTGACTAACCACCAATCATAATACACATTGTATGTCCATGATGTTCCAACATTAAAAAGAGCAATTAATAAATCAGCCAATGCCATATTGAATAGGAAGATATTGAAGGCATGATGCATAACCTGAGTGTTTTCCTTCTTTTTTTCCTATCCTCGAGTATTTTGAAGTCCCCTCGAGTCAACTTCACACCTAAATTTCCCTCCTTCTCTCTAATTTCCATGTTCCCTTGACAGTAACTTCTCGTTGTGAGAGAAGAAGAGAAGAAAGAATAGGACAGATAGAATGGACAATCCATTCCTCCAATTAGACTAAAAAGGAGTGAGCACGCAGGGGAAACTTTCTTCCCTTCGATAATAACAAGTGCATCAAAATTAGAAACATCTATCGTTACGAATAAAAATTCCGACGCAAGTGACAAAAATTTCAAATTGTGACAAATTTTTGTTACATTGTTCAAATACGCAAAAAAATACACTTAAATATGTCGTGTTTGTGCTCATTCGACGGCCAAAAGTCGACTTATTCGTGAAATCACTTTAGAAAAAAATAAAATTTTCAAATTAATCAATAAATTGAGTTTAAATTCTTTTCTGGATTTAGCGAATTAGCCTTGTGCGGCTAGCTGAAAATGTTGGGCCTAAAATTACTTTCCTAAAATGATGCAAATGGAATTTTGTAATGTAAAGCCCAATATTTTTCAGACGAATCTGGCCGAATTTCGATTGGAAATCGTTCAAGCAGGAGCAGAAGATTGAGGAGGATTTGGCGATCAATAATTATTGTAATTGTAGTAAGTATTTTTGCGATAAAAAGTATCATCGCAAGCTGTTATCGTTGTTTGTTGAGCACACGGGAGGGAACATTCGAGACAACATGTTTATGTGAAACAACAATTTGAATTTACCAGTTGAAATTATCGGGGTGGTCTTGGTAATATTCGGAGGGGGGAATTGGATCATCCATGCTCAGTGTGCCCTGAGAGAAGATGGTATGTCTCAGGGGAGCACGAGACAGAGAGGAGGAAGTGCTCATTAGGTTGGGGTTCTGGAATCTACCACTATTGGGCCTAGAAGGAGTGGAAGATGAGTGGTGAAACTGAGAACGGGCAACACTGGGGCGGGTTGAGAGCACAGACACTGGAGGGGTGAAGGGCTGGGGAGTCGCATGGGCACCAGTCGGACGGGAAGAGGAAAGGTGAGTGGGAGGAGCGTAAGGTCGAGACTCAGCACGGGACTGCTCGAGTCTCTTCTCATACACTTTATCCTCGTTCCTCTTGGCGTTGTTGTTGATTCTCTGGAGAATCAGCGACTTCACCCTGGCAGTCTCTCTTCCAATCGAGTGCCTTCTGCGGTGCATGACCACCTGAGAAGAGTTTGTTCTGTGAAATAAAATAATGAAATTTCCTTACGTCGAGTAGCCACTTGACCATATTCTGGTCCCTCTGTTGATGCCGCACGTGAGTGATGCCGAAGAGTGCGGTATCGAGCTTCCCGGCAAAGACGAGAAGTCGATCGTTTCCATCATCCAACTCTGCCACTTTCTCCTCGGTCAGACCATTGTACAAATCGTATTGAGGTCCTGTACGGTACGAATACATTATTATAAGGATGAGTTTATTTAAATACCTGTGGGCGGAAGAGGAAGACGATCCTTTACTTCACCGAGTACGGTAGTGAGTGCATCAACATCATTCTGCAGCTTCCTATTCCCATCAACCAGAGTTCTGCTCTAAAATACAAAAAAATATGAATATTTAGTTATCGTTATCTTATTGAATGTTTGTTCTCACCTCATACCGAGTTCCAGTCACATCATTTGTGATGTCCGCGATTCGCTTCTCCAGTCGATCCTGACGAGAGGAGATCTGAGCTACCGAGGATTGAATCTCCAATAGCTTGGAGAAGATCGTATCCATAGTGACTGGACCTGCATGAGTGAGGTAAGAAAGATCAAAGTTCAGATAGAGATAAGAGGGAGAAGGGGAACTCACCGGTGGATGCTGCAGATGGGATGCTCAGAGGAAGTGAAGGGGTTACGGTAGCCACAACAGGAGAAGGGATTACGGTAGAAGGGAGGGGAGCGACCACTGGAGGGAGTGAACTTCCTCTTCCTCCTCTTCCTTTCTTCTTCGGTGGTTCTGAAGTCTTCTCCTTCTCCGTGTTCTCCTTCTTGATTCTCATGATGCGAGTTGGACGGGATCCAGTTGGTTGATCCTCTTCCTCAATCTCATCCTCAGAATCGATTGGATCAACCACGGAAAACTACAAAGAGTACGGTAATGACAGATCAATGGTTCATGTAAGGGTTACGGTAGCAGATCGGTTATTGATGAAAGGGGTACGGTAAAAGATAAATGACTTACCCGTGGTCTCAGATTCCGCTTGGTAATCTTCTTGACTCCCTTCTGATAATCATCCATCTCCTCAGTCATCTGAGTGAGTGTGCCTCCATTGATGAACATGGCCGAATCAATCTTCCCTCCTTGTCTCTTCACATCCACTTTTGTGAAAGGGCACGATGCCCCACCGACTATCTTGTCCCTATCGACCAGTTCGTAAGTCGAACCAATCAATACGAGACAATACGACATTCTGTGGTGAGCGAACAGAGAAGAATGACTGCTGGGGGAGAGGGAGGGAGCTATTTCATTGACATTAATCATCTGATGTAATTCGAGAACACGAGACAGGGACCTCATTTTCGAGAATTTCCTTCTTTATCATTGTTCTTGCTTCATTCATTGTGCTTTATTTTATTATGTGATGTTCATGTTACTCTCTCGATCTACCGTACTCTCTCGTTTTGTCTGACCGTCGAGAGAATGTGCAGAATAAAGAGAGACAATCTCTTATCTCGGTTTTAGTTTCAAAATGTCTGAAAGGAGCTGGAAGGACAAGGTGGCAATGTGGAGTGAAGGAGGTGTAAGTAGTGCCGAAATTGTGAAGAGATGTGAGCAGATCGGTAAAAAGGTTAGTTTCTCTTCTCCTCTGCTCGCTCTATCTGACCTGCAAGATTCCGTATTCTGAGATTTCAGGTATCGAAATCGCAAGTCCTCCGACTCCTCAAGAAAAATTACGTTGTTCGTAAACCCTATACCCCGTCTTCCATCGTAGACAAAGAGAAGATCAAGCCCATTTTCAAATTCATTTTTGATGCATACATGGAAGACAGTCAGTCGGACGAGGAAGATATCGTAAAGGAGGTTCTAGCTCGTTTTGGAGAGAAGGTCAGACACACAGTCAAAACTACAGTAATCTCGTGCACTATTGTGTGAGGGCATCAATAAATTTGGTCTTGTAGCTAACTCCGAACATCGTTAAAAGGATCCGAGAGGTGCAAGGGATAGGAACGGATCACGTTCGCTACGGGCACTCTGTTCGACTAGCGAACCGAGCCCCTCGTGTCGCCTTCTGCACTCGTCATCTCAGTGAAGGCACGATGTTCACACATCATGCCTTTACTGATGAATCCATGGTGCAGTCGGGGAAGAGGGGTCGTTTCTGCTACGTCCTGAAAGGAGACAATTCGCGTCGAGTAAAGCCCAAGTTCAAGCACCCCCCACAAGTGAGTTTCGCCCTATTCCGGAAGAGGGAACCCCACTAAATGTATTCTTCAGCTCATGGTGTGGGGAGGTGTGAGCTGGGAGGGAGCCACTCCTCTTGTGATTGTTCGGAAGGGAGTTAACGTGGATGGGGGCGTCTACCAATTGATGGTGCACACCACATATCTCAAGTGGGCCGAGTGAGTACCGTAATCCTTCCTTTTTATCTATCGTAATCAATAATCACAGGAAGAAGTACGGAGGAAATGTGGTCCTAGTACAAGACAATGCTAGGTGCCACACCTCCGAGTCAACTCAAGCCTACTTCAAGAGATCGGGCGTACAGGTATTTGAAATTTTAAGGAAACATATGACACACCTGTCTTCAGACTCTCGACTGGCCAGCCGAGAGTCCCGACCTCAACCCGGTCGAGATGGCGTGGGCGCTGATGAAGCAGTGGCTTCGGAAGCAAAAGAAGGCGAACACCCTCGCTGCTCTCGAGGAGGGAATCCGCGAATGGTGGCGAACAAAACTCACCAAGGAATTATGCAGAAAACTGATTCTGCGTATGCAAAAGCAGATGCGGAAGGTCATAGAGGCTCAAGGCCTCCCGGTCAACGACTAGGCACAAGTCCTTCCAGTCTATGACTTGGACAAATTCCCTTCCATTTTCGCCTAGTCCATGGTTATTTTATTGTCTGTCTGCTATTTTTTGATAAATCAAAATGAAATGTGTAATTTTCGTCAAAAGAGAAAAAGGTTGTTCCCTCCCGTGTGTTCAACAAACAACGATAACAGTTTGCGATGTTACTTTTTATCGCAAAAAATACTTACTACAATTACAATAATTATTGATCTCCAAATCCTCCTCAATCTTCTGCTCCTGCTTGAACGATTTCCATTCGAGATTCGATTTGTCGAGCACCGACATCTTGGGTTTCTTGGCGAGCATCGTTAGCGCATCTCCCAGACCGGCTCGACTGAAACATATTGGGTTATTCACTACTAAATGGCATGGGGAACGATTGGAATGGAACGACATGGGAAACGAGAAAAGACCTATCGGACCAACGAAGTAAGTAGTTTATTTCCAAATTTTAAAATTGAAACTTCCACAAAAGAAGCTCCTGGACGTTGCTGAGGCTTGATTTTCACGCTTTATTTATAAATTTAACTTTGAAACTGACCGTTATGCAGGTGCGGCGGTCGATCGGAGGTCGGCAGCAATTCTGTCGAGATCCTTGCGTCTCTGAAATAACGCATTAGAATTGAATTATAAAAAAGATTCTTTCCAAGTCGGTGATCGACAAAATATTCTTCATGACAACGAAATGACTAACCTGCTTGGAGAGGATGCGGCACTTGCCGTCCTCGCTCTTGTCGACCCACTTGAGGGCCTCAAGCGAGCCTTGCGGATGACGCTTCCGGAAGCCTTGGCGTAGCTGTTGGGCTAGACCCCACGGCGAAGCTCGCTTCCGTAAATGTTACGGAAGGTGTTGACTCCTGCAAGAGCAAGCATAAACAGAAAATTCAGGAATTATCAACGAAAAAAATAATTCTTATTCGTGATTTCGAGTGGTTTTACTAGAAAATAAGAAAATATTAAAAAAATAACTAGCCGAAGGGGGAGCGGATGTACAAGCGGCGGGGCAGAGAGGCGGCGCGAATGTAGCACCAGTCCGGGTTGACGGGGGCCATGCCCTTGGTGACGCCGAGCTTGACGAGGTCGGACCATTCGGGGACCTTTACCTGAAAAGCAACATATAAAAAATTGCAAATTGTTGTTTTAACCTAATTTTAAAGCATCACTAGACGTTAAATATTAGCTCTGAAGCGATATTTGCATCAACATTTCAATTTGAAAGCAAAACTTGGAAATAATTGCATTGAACTCAGTATTTTCAATTTAAAATGCGAAACGAACCTTTCCGGTCTGCTTGAGGAAGAGCGCGATGCGCTTGACGACCCCATCCTGGTCAACGTCCTTAACGGAGGAGGGCTGAAAAACGGTCATTACAAAAATATCGAGAACAATCGCGAATATAAGCGGTAACATCGTGCAAAGTAGAATCAAATGCCATCTACTTCATTTCCATTGCCCAATTGGGCGTTTGAACATAAAAAATAAATAAAAAAATAGTATACGTCGGCTAAAACCGAAACAACGATCGCGAAAATTGAGTGAAAAGAAAAAGTCCTAAAAATTTTAGGCCCAACATTTTCAGCTAGCCGCACAAGGCTAATTCGCTAAATCCAGAAATGAATTTAAACTCAATTTATTGATTAATTTGAAAATTTTATTTTTTTCTAAAGTGATTTCACGAATAAGTCGACTTTTGGCCGTCGAATGAGCACAAACACGACATATTTAAGTGTATTTTTTTGCGTATTTGAACAATGTAACAAAAATTTGTCACAATTTGAAATTTTTGTCACTTGCGTCGGAATTTTTATTCGTAACGATACTTATTTTTTCCTTTCCTCTTCTTTTTTTCTCTCACTATTTTTCATCCACATCACATCATAGCAGTCTAAAAGGTCCTATCTTCATTCTCATCTCTTTTTGTTATTCTCCCTTCATCTTTTATCATAAATCTTCCTTACTTTATGTCGATAAATGATCCACATAACGACAATATTTCCCGTGATAGAAGCAATTATGAGTGAGATGAATGAAAATGCGATTATGGCTTGAATGATCCTGAAATTTGGTCAACTATCAGCTATTCTTCTACTACTATAACATTTTATCTTGCAGAATGTGCCAGCCAATCGCAACTTTGTAAATTAGAGACCAAAAAACAGTAATGTGTGGGATGAAACTTCCATTTGGAATCGCCAGAGCATTTGAGAAAATAATTTTAGAAAGGGAAAAGAGATTGAATGGATTATAATGTGAATCAGCTGAATCAATAGGGATTTTCACTCACAGTGAGGAATTTGATGGAGAACAATAAATTGATGAACCATTGATTATCTCCCCCTTCTCACAGATTGAAACTCCCTCATCCAATAGACGAGCTAGAGTTGAATCATTCATCTCATCTGAAAGAAGAGAAATTGAGATGACAATGATTGAAGCAATATGAGAAAATGAAAAGGAAGAGAAGAAGATGGAAGAGATGGAAGTTCTTCCTTTCTCTTTCTACTTCCATTTTTGATGGATAAAGAAGTAAAGAGGGAATGTCGTCTCAATTCATGTGTAAAAGAGAAGTTGAACCATCTTTTCGTCACATAAAGGGGAGGGACGAGAAGGAATAGATCAGAGGGGGGTGGAGTCAAGAGATAGGAGAAGAGGGAAGGGAAGGGAAGGAAGAAGGGTAGGAGGGAGATAGTTCGTTCAGTAAGTGAGATGGGGGAGGGATAAAGTGGTTGAGGGAATCGTTATTTTGTATGATGAGAGGTGAAAGATAAGATGGGATGGAAGGAAGCATACAATGGATATGTTTAGAGAGACGAAGGAAGGGAGTTCAATGGGATGGAAGTAGATGAGGATAGAGAGATGAAGAGGGTACATCAAGATATCTGAGAATGGACTGAGGATTGGGACAGAGAATGAATGGAGTGGAAGGAAGGATCTTATTTCAGACGAGTCACTAAGATAGACGACCAACATTTCAATATATTCTTTATTATGAGGCACGTATACAAACATATAAATAAATGAATTGATGGATCATTCTCCTCCCATTTCCTTTCTTAATGCTTGAATCTCATGGAATCGTCCTCTCTTCATCACATTGAACATCTTCTCTAATCGTTTTCTACGTGTTCTTCTCTTCTGAGCAGCCGATGTATCAGCAGATCCTTCATATCCATCAACAATTCCTCCAATTCCACTTCCTTCTCCTCCTTCTTCCTCTACTTCATCTCCTTCTCCTTCTTCATCTTCTTCACCTTCTTCTCCATCTTCTTCTCCTTTTTCTTCCTCTTTTCTTTCCCAATTCATAACTTGATTTCCTCTATTATTCTCCATCGAGACCAATTCCTCCAATTGTGAGGCCTGTAATCAAATGTCATCATAATCTAGAAACTCTTGACGTGGGAAGAAAGTACTTCCACATTTCGGAAAGGAGATCTCATGTTTCAATAACTACTCAAATTTCCTTATTCCTCCTCCTCATAGATCAAGAAGAATTCCAGTAGGTAGACAACCAAAGTATCTAAGTAGTCTACTATCTAAGTAGAACATTAAGAATAGAAGGTTTTGGAATATGCATATTATGAAAATAAAAAGAAGTTACCTCTTGCCCCAATTGACCGAGGAAATTCTTAATCATATTTCCCATCTCGTTTCCTCCCTGAAATTGCATTTCTCTCAATTCACGTTTAGGTAAATTAGGTATGTTAGATCACTGCTTGACTAGATTTAGCTAATTAACGTTATCGATTGTCAGAAAAACCTTAGTATTCGTAGATATGTACTTCAAGTACAGCATTTGTTCAAATGATAAAAGTTTCGTTCCATTCCTTCATATTATTACCTCTTCTCTTCTCTTTCTCTTCCTCTTTTTCCTTGCATCGTCCACTGATTCACCCGAATCAGAGTCTATCACTTCTCTCCTAAATAATATTTTCCATAATTTCTTATTCTTTAGTCATTTCGACCTCATAAATTACAAAGATATTGAATTATTGTGCCCCTATCACACTCCATCCCTAATGTTTTAAGAAAATCAAGTAATGTGTATTGACTTAAAATGTGATATACTCACGATGGTTTGTCTCTCATTTCCTTGGCTGCTTTATGAAGAGCAGTAATGTACGTTCCCTTGCCAATCGAGTGACCACGAGCTTTCTCGAATGCTCAAATAATACAATATATGTCAAATAAGAGAGTTAGAGAAAACCAAAGAAATAAAAAACAGATGAATGAGTTAAAGTAACCTTCGATTGCTTCGTGCGAACTCCATCCAAGACAATCAATAAGGAATCGGCACGCTAGATATCCACTTCGATTTACTCCTCGCGTGCAATGGATACCGATCAGTCCCTCTGAAATAAAAATAATCTTCGAGATAAGAGGTACCTCCACAACCCATAACCGAATAAACGAGCTGCACTCAGTCATGCACATGTTTAAAAGTGGCTTTTATCTTTAGTGAACGTTAACCCGCTCAAATCACCTTTGTCATCGTTCTTCTCAATGAACTTTTGGATGACTCGATTGAAGCTGTCGACAATATCGTCTCTTTCGATGAACCCACGGCCCGGACAATATAATTTCTCGTATTCGATACACCTACGCAGAAAATAGATCACTATCACGTCATGGCTCATCCGAGTAAAGAAGAAAAGTACACAAGATTAGTTTAACTTACATTCCTTCAAAATCACGCTTGTCATAATAACGGTTAGTATCTGTGAGGTCCACAACCAAGCCCAGTCTTTGATTCCGCTCAGCCACCTGAAATTATAGGTATGCAATGAATAAATTATTAACCAAAATTTAAGGTAAGAATAAGAATAAACCATTCTAAGTAGATGTGACACAGTGAACTCAGTTCCAGCGGGTATTCTGCTGTTAAGGCTCTCATTTAATGGAGTTTTAAAGATAATGAATCGAGTGCGAGGAATAACAGTACCGATCGGAGAGTATTTGTCCCATCTGAAAGAGAATTAAGATGTATTGAGTACACTCTGATTATAATCTGAAAGAATTATAACCAGACGGAGACGAAAGGCGTTGAATGAAACAGGAAATAAACTAGAAAATGACTCACTCTTTTGGTACGACTCGATTAGTGCGCACCATGGTGTGTTCACAGGCGGAAAATTGATGATATTATAAAATAATTAATGGTAGAAACTCCAAGTTGATGTGGTGAGATTCGAAAACGCTCGAAACGCCTCAACTCCCGGTTGGTGTACGGTAGTTCGCATTTCGATTGGATAATGATTCCAATTATTTTTTTTTGATTTTTTTATTACACCACAGCAAACACAGCGACGGGTGGCTCGAATTTTGGCTGCGTTGCGGTCGCGTCGCGTTTTTTCACGAATTGTTTTAAAACATAATTTTACAGCTAGCATAGGGTTAATAAGCGTGCCGGATTTAGTGAAATCAACCTCACAAAACATGAAAAAAATAATTGAACGAGTACAATGCAGTTCAATAATACGGACAACGTTATTTGAAACTCCTCATCTATTAAGGCTTCTAAAGCAATTTATGGGCTGTTTTGTGTTTAAAATGAAGCCTTCACCGCCAAACCTCGAAAAGATGAGGAAACAGTAGTACACAAAGTCACTTGCAATCAGAAATTCATGTGGCGCGATTGAGTTCCACTAGAGCCGCGAATCAACAAAAACCTGAGCCGAGATTTAGCATTCGTTTTTGTAAGTTTTTACGTCAAACTTTCACCCGTCGTTTGAGTTTATTTGTGGTTGCTGTATACACGGAGTTTCAAGGCACGATTTACAGGTTGACAAAAACTTACAGTATAAGTAGTGTCAGTAAATGTCGAACACACGCGGTAAAATGGAGGGAATATTTGTTTTTCAAATTGTTGAAAGTTTGAATTGGCGGGCAGTGGATAAGCAGGATGGCGCGCAGAGTATCAAGTCGTCAGCAGAGTCGTCAGCAGGTCTGTGTTCAGTCTGTGTTGAGTACGGTGGTTGTTCGGTATTGATTACCAGTCAGCCAATCAGGAAAAGTGGGCGGAGTCTTGCTTTTGCATTGACCCCAAATGCAGTGATAATTATTTTATTTAAATATTATTTTTAATCTAAATCACGAATGGAGGGAATATTCATTCCTTACTCACAATCAAACCACTGGACGAATTAATACTCTTCTCGCTGCCTTGGTCTGCTGAAGATATCTACTGATGGATCATCTCATTTACACTCTCAGATAGTCATTTCGCCTATATCAGATGCTGTCACCGTTGAGATGGAATTTGCATCAATTTGAGAATAGGAAGAAGAGAAGAAGAGGGAGAAGATCGGAGTGCTCAAAGGAAAATTCTATGGGGTGAGAATAGAAAATCTTCATTGATTCCTCGTCATCTCAACATAACAATTCCTTTGCAGTTGCTCGAAGAAGCGAAACTTTGAAAGTGGGAAGATGGAGAATGATGATCTACTAAGTGATCTACTCAAGAAGATGAGAGATACGGTGGATGATCTCCCTGGAAGGAGAGGACGAGAAGTCCTAATGGAGACTTGATACAAGTGCATCTCCCGATTTCCTCCCTCTATTTTCTCCCGTGAAGATGAAGAGAATGAGATTCCTTGGGTTCAGTGTGGGTTCAGTTCGAAAAGAAAACGAATAGAAAAGAGTCTTTTCAAAAGACTCGGCGCGAAAAATGACACATTACATTACTTATCGTGGCTGCGCGTATATTAATTAATTATTTAATTTAAATTCGTTGCGTATCTTAATGGCAATTGAAATCTTGACAGAAAAATAAAGACTTATTGACAATTGATTGGAAGATTGAGATCTAGATATATGACGATTGAGATCAATGAACGATATGAGCTCTGTGGTGAGGTTGTCTTCAATATCACGTGTTTTGGTTTGAAATGTCGATAACTTTAGTTTTTGTGACTTTTCCTCTTCTAATAGGAGATGGTCTTCTTGCAGCTTTTCGTGCTAATTTAATAAGTTGAGAAGTATTCTTCAATCCTCCCTCTGGAGCATGCCCCTTTTCATCCACATAATGAGCCACGAATCGTTTCTGAATTTCATTAATGACGTATTGTGAAGGGGAAAAGAGATTGACCCTTCTCTGCGAGATTTTCAATTCTGTTGAAGTGCTGGGGATTATACTCTGCAGTAAATATTTAAGTAGGAATGTAGCATTCTGAAAGTGACGACCAATTGCATTCAATGTAATAAAATGGATTAAACAACCTGAAAGACAAGAACAATAACCAATCTATTCTCCACATTACATTCTATTGATCCAGAGAAGAAATATGTACAAAAGTCAGAAGTGAAAGAGACTACAATAAATATTGGATTGATTATTCTTAACACATGTAAGTACCAATAAATGCATTAGTGAGAACAGCCGCATATTGAATAAAGGTTAGTATATTAAGCCATATCCCGATTCCTGATTGATAGAGATAGATAGGGAGAAGGGAAAGAAGATACCTGATACTCTCTCTGGAATTGGACGACGATTAAACCAAACTAGACGAGATGCATCTATTCGAATATCGATTAGACCAATAATTAGAGCGATAAGAGGAGCTAATGGAAATAGAGCAGCAAACATCTTAATAAGTGGATTAGATAGTTCATTCAATTGAAAAGAGACCATTGTCGTTCCGAAAAGAATTGCCTTCTCACTTAATTCGGATAGTACAAAATCACCCGGATTAGGTTTGATCCATTCACGAATGAGGATATTCTTTTCTTGTTCTTCAATCGCCATCTTAATATCTATATTACATACTATCTAATCTATTTATCTATCAAACTTCTTCAGCAGTTTCTTCTTTCTTTCTCCATCTAAAACGAGCAAGTTTAGTGAGTCGTACGAAGTATCTGGAAGGAAGGAGACTTACTATCTATCTATGCATGAATGGGACTGCCAAACTAACGGTATAACGATGTCTTTCGACCATTTGGGAAAGGGTTTGATAATGAGATGAATAATGAGTTGAAGAGCAAGAAGAGATCCACATGTACCTTCCTTGCATACATCTTTGTATATTGGACCAAGACCGAATAGACCATTCTTTTGAAATCCCTTCACATAAATAGTTAGATACCAGAGAAGGAATAGGCTAACTAACATTCGATTCAGGACGAATGAAAGCGATGTAGAATAACGATGTATAATTATTCACGAATTGAAAAGCGAACAATTTAACAATGAGAGCATTCTGATATTCAGTCTGCGTTTGATGATTTTCTGAAATAAAACGTAATGTTATTTTTTTTAATTATCTCTTTTTGTAAATAGTCTAACCCCAATGAGTCAATTGGTAAACAACTCGAGTATAAATCATTCCAAGTATCATAGTCGAAGAAGTGTTAAGTATTGATGGAAGGAAATTGATACAAAGTGAACATAACCAATTGAACTATTACACAAATGGATTTAATAATTTGTAATTATCAAATATATTTTACCTCTTTGTTACACTGAAGATACTGTAGAGCAAAGCATTTGTAGAGAATCACAGAGATTACAGAACAGACAACAATTCCCATAGAAAAGAGAACAATAATAAGTGAGGCAACAATCTTTAACCATCGAATCCATGATGGATATACCATTTCTGTTTCTCCAGTTACGGGATCCTAAAATAAGTCAATAAATATTGATTATGATGATTTAACATATAAGAGAACTGACAATCTCTGTGGAAGTTCCAATATATTGTGCTCTATCGCTTTCTGTTTCCCTAATTGATTCACAATCCCATTCCGAAGTGAGAACAGAACTATTCCTATTCCAAACAGTGATGAAGATGGATCCTGCATATGGATATCCTTCCAATTCAACCTTTATCTTATTGCTTTCTGGACAGCCGCCCCCACCCCAAATTAAAGATACTCAGAGATGATTAAAAGAGAGAATAAAAGACAGACCCCAAATGGACATAAACACAGCAAAGAAGGCTGTTAGTTCAGTGTCGAATGCATTTAGAGTCCATTTTGACACTGATGAGAACAATTGAGTAAGACTGAAAAAATATAGAATTGTTCAACTATGAAAATAGTATTTTATCTATATATTTTTATTCTATATTTATTGATATTGGGATAGAGAGACAGTTTATTTTGTAATGTCAACGTACTGATTTGTTGTTGAACATGGCACCATATATGAAATTCCCGTTGAATTGAGTAGAAAACACTCATGAAAAAGTCGAGGAGAGTCACGGATACTGTATATTCATATGATTTAATCATAGGAACAACATATGAGGCCGTTTGCGTAAGAATCGAACAAATCCGAACGACTCCGGCACAGCTCAAAAATTTTAACTCTCTGAAAATTTGCAATTCGGGGTTTTTGAGGGTGCTGATGACGATAGACATAATCATTTTGGCCATAGTCTCTTCGTTGGCTCCAGATGACGTCGCGTCGAAAACGATTTTTCACCTCTATTTCAGTCCCCGGTAAAGTGAAATTTTCGATATTTCGGCTCCCGGTGCAGAATTTGATGGCGATCACTACTGTTCACTTTATTTTTCATAAAATATTTTAATTATGTTGTAAACCGAAACTTTTCGCTAACTGCAGTGCTATAGCGGAGAGTAGTCTAGATCGGACCGGAATGTCACGAGGATTCCAAATCTGTTTTCCGATTCAATATCCAGCGTGCTGCATTCGGATTATCCAACTTATAGTGTACCTGACTTGTAAGTAAATCTTACCATCTTTCGCTTTTTTACTTCCTAACTCTTATCGATCGGAGTCTCCCTCCCGAGGGAGGCGAGAGAGCATGGGGAATTGAGAGAGTGCAGAAGGGCAGAGAGTGAAGGGAAGAGACTAAGGTAGAGAGATAGATCAGGAGATCGGAAGTCAGCAAGGGGAAAGAAGGTAATCTTTGCTTACAAGCTAGGTACACTATAAGTTGAATATTTCGAATGCAGCACGTTGGATTTTGAATCGGAAAACAGGTTTGGAATCCTCGTGACATTCCGGTCCGATCTATACTACTCTCCGCTATAGCACTGCAGTTAGCGAAAAGTTTCGGTTTACAACATAATTAAAATATTTCATGAAAAATAAAGTGAACAGTAGTGATCGCCATCGAATTCTGCCACGGGAGCCGGAATATCGAAAATTTAGCTTAACCTGGGACCGAAATAGAGGCGAAAAATCGTTTTCGACGCGACGTCGTCTGGAGCCAACGAAGAGACTATTGCCAAAATGAGTATGTCTATCGTCATCAGCACCCTCAAAAACCCCGAATCGCAAATTTTCAGAGAGTTAACATTTTTGAGCTGTGCCAAGCCTTGTCTGATTCACTCGCAAACAGCCTCATATCTCTGTATCTCTGTCTGGATCGAATACCTTTTGGTTAGTCCATAAATGAATACAGCTATACCAACAATTGCAGCCGGCCATAGTAGAGTACAGAAAGTACCCTACATTATTTTTAAAGAATGATTGAAAATGAATATAGATAAACTTACTTCCCATGCAAAATAGAATCCGATAGCCTCTCCAAAATAATTCCTGATCATATTCAGAGGTTGCGTCTTTAACCAATTAGACCATATTCGAGATAAAGAAAGGCGGGGATCGTCGATCTAAACACAATATGAAAGGGAATTTGATGATGGAAAGAAAGAGGAAATTGGAATAGATACATCATTGAAGAATTGATTGACGTCCACAATAACATTTTCTTTTATCTTTCTATATTGAGTGTCACCATCAGAAAGATCATGTAGAACGAATCCATCCTGGAATTTATTTTCATTAAATAATTTGTATAAATGAAACGTGATAAGTCTTTTCCATCAACATGAATATGAGTCCTTTTCTTTTCATTCTATCGGGATCGTTGTGATAAAGTGAAGAATCTCGTCTACTTTCATTCCTTTCGATAAAAGAATTTATATCCACATCACATAATATCTTAAATTATGTTTTACTCAAATTGAGGAGAGAGTAAATACTACCTGATAAGTCAGAAAATTTCTTTGGCAGGATGAAAAAAACTTTCTCTCATCTTCAAAATCAATATATAAATGTGAATGGGAAATATTAAATGGAACATTTACGAAGTTTACTGAAAATATAATAATTTTGATGGGCGATGTAATGAAGTGGAACCTGAATCAGGAGCTATGAAAAATGCAGAGTGAGGAATGGATATTATACAAGATGGAAGAGATGGTTCAGTTAGAATATAAAGAGAAGAAAGGTAAAGAGAATATATATTAGGGGATGAAAATACCTTCTTAAGAGGAAAATAGAGTGATTCTTTCTCTGCTTCCTTACATAATCTCCAAAATGGACAAGATATTAGTGTAAAGAGAAATGGATGAACTACTTCATATGCTATTATCAATCCTTCCGATTTAAGAGCCTTGAAAATGAATAGTTGGATGAAGGAAAAGGACGAGGGATGAGGAGAAGGGAAGGGAGGATTACCCGTTCGAAGGCCGACCTGTGATACTGTCTACTGAGATCATCAGTACGAGATACAAGAACATAATCAATCTTGATCCGAAAGGGAAAATATGGGTAATCAAGCTCATTTGTAGTGAAAACCATGTGATTATTATTGAAGAGATAAGAGGGACATTGACGTAGAGAAGAAGAGTTTGAAGGGACGGAGATCGGAATGAAGAGATAAGAAGTGATTGAAGAGAGAGAGAGAGAGAGTTGAGAGAGTGGTTGCTATGGGGAATAGAAGAGAGACTTGGACAATCACAAGTCTACTTTATTCACATTAAAACTAGCAAACTACGCTCGCTGCGCTCGCTCCGTTTGCTAGGTGTCGCCGGGTTATCCCAGTCATCTGCAAACGCTTCGCAACGCTTAACCAATCATTTGAGCTAGGTGTCGCCGGGTATTAAGGTTTTATCCCAGTCCTTTGCAAACACTTGCGAAAGGCTCGTGAGGCCTCGAGCGACCCAAAAAAATTTGGGATGGAGCCACTTCGTTTTTCGGATCGCTCTCGACCTCACGAGCCTTCCGCAAGCGTGAAAGTGTATTTTAAGTACCATTTTCTTCTCACAATCGATTAACAACATAATTCATTCATTTCACCCAGTGAACTAACAAAGCTAAACGTAAGCTAAACGTAGGACTCCATCGATTTAAAATAAACGCCATAATTCTGACCCTGTGAACTAAGTTTGACCTAGTCGACAACGTATACGGTGAAAGTGGTCCGGTATCGATTTATGACAAAAGTCATAAATCGAAAAAGATTTGGTTCTTCACTTGATCAGTTCAGCCGAATTTCCAGCGAAAAACGGCGTGAAAAACAGTTTTGTAAACAACTATTTCGTCATATTGCACAGTGATGACGAAATTGATTATCGATTTTTT
>LS486246.1:33624-64982 GCA_900490705.1 Pristionchus arcanus
CCCCCCCCCTCCCCTCTAATTCATACCTTATTGAGATCTCTAGCAGCAGGAGAAGTGAATGGAAGTCTCATCAATTGGAATGCATCAGCCAATCCCTGTACTCCCAATCCGATTGGTCGATGTCTCTTATTGCTCCTTTCTGCTTCAGGGATTGGATAGTAGTTTACATCAATGATCTTATTCAGATTCCGAGTCAAGAGAGCAGCAATCTGAGAGAGATTATCTTCCTCTTTCCTTTCTCCCTCTTTCCCTTCTACTTACCTCTCTCAACTTATCGAAATCGAATGATCCGTCATTCTTGACAAACTTGGGAAGTGCAATAGAAGCGAGATTGCACACAGCCACTTCATCGGCAGACGAATATTCAACGATCTCAGTGCACAAATTGGAACATTTTATAGTTCCCAGATTCTGTTGATTACTCTTGGAATTGCATGCATCCTGAAGAGAGAAAGAGATAGATGACTCCCCCTTCCTTCCCTTCCCTCCCTCTCTCGCTCTCACCTTATACAACATATAAGGAGTGCCAGTCTCAATCTGTGACTTAACAATCATCTTCCAAACGTCTCTCGCTTTGATTGTCTTCTCTCCACGATCTTCTCTTTCGTATCTCAAGAAACAAAGAGTTAACTCATTATTTTCTCATTTTTCTATTCACTCACTTGAGATACAATTCTTCGAATTTCTCTCCGAAACAATCTTCTAATCCAGGACATTCCTTGGGACACATGAGAGTCCAATCAGAATCAGTCTCAACTCTCTTCATGAATAGATCAGGAATCCATAGGGCATAGAATAGATCACGAGCTCTTTCTTCTTCTCCTCCAGTATTCATTCGAAGTTGAAGGAAACTAAGACGATTCGTATGAGATGAGTAGTGCAAGGAATTGAATCATTACTTACTGCATGATATCAGCATGCCACGGTTCGAGATAGATTGCGAATGCTCCGGGTCTCTTATTTCCTCCCTGATCCACATATTTGGCAGTGTTGTTGAATACTCGAAGCATGGGTACAAGTCCATTCGAAGTACCATTAGTCTGTAAGTGAAGAGATACAATGGAAGGAATCACTTCCACTCACTCCAGCAATAAGTGATCCCTTCGCACGAATATTATGCACATTCAGACCAATTCCTCCTGCTGACTTTGATATGAGAGCGCATCTGGAAGAGATTAATATCAATGAGCAACGAGCAAGGAAATCAACCTTTTCAGAGTCTCAAAAATTCCCTCGATTGAATCATCCGACATAGTGAGAAGGAAGCAAGATGACATCTGAGGTCTGTAATATATCTCCATTATCATTGTATCTCATTCCCATTTGAATACCTGCACGTTCCAGAATTGAATAGAGTGGGCGATGCATGGGTGAAGTATCTCTCACTCATCATATCATATGTCTCTATCGCTGCTTCTATATCCTCACCATGGATTCCAATGGCTACTCTCATTAACATGTGCTGAGGTCTCTCTACTGTCTTTCCATCCATCTTCAGAAGATATGATCTCTCCAGAGTCTTGAATCCAAAGAAAGAGTACGAAAAGTCTCGGTCGTACACTATGGCGGAATTGAGACGCTAAAGAGATTCAATTAGTGATATATTCCATCGATAGGATATACTCACAGCAGAATTCTTCTCGATAATTGCCCATGTTTCAGGGGAGATCATGGGAGAATGCTCATTTGTGAAGGGACGACGATGCTCGTACAATTGACGCATCACTTCAGAGAACACCTACACATATAAATGTTGATAGATGTGGGATATAAATGTTGATAGATGTGATAGACCTTCTCAGTCTTCTTGTGTAGATTAGAGATGGCAATTCTAGCCGCAAGAATGGCATAATCGGGATGAAGAGTAGTCATTCCAGCTGCAGTTTCTGCTGCAAGATTGTCCAATTCACTCGTGTCTACTCCTTTGTATAGACCAACAATTACTTTGTGAGCAATGGTAATCTTAAAGGGGCGAGTAAAATATATCCTTCCTATTTTCGTTCTCTTTACTCACCGGATCCACGTATTCATCATTCAATCCATATGCGAGTTTCACGATTCGAGAAGTAATCTTATCGAAGTGCATGAGCTCCTTCCTTCCATCTCAACAAAATAGGTATTAAGGTGAACGTCAGAAGGGAAGGGGAATACCTCGCTTGACGACATACATGCTGTGTTGGCGATGCATCTCTGACACACCTTAATTTATGGTAAAGAATATAAGACACCAAAGAAAGGCTGGAAAATATGAAAAATTAAAGACATAAATGAGGGAAGAGCCAGAGCTATATGAAGACGAGGGAAAATTTCCCGCGCGATTCATTTTGAATGACATTTTCGAATTTCCCGCTCTGCGCAGGCAAAAGGGGGGGGTGAGTGCGGGAGATAAGAGCGCTCTTATAAGAGTGCCCTCTATCATTAGTTCAAATACGATCGAATCAAATACGATCGTTGGTTGGAAAAAAATTGGAGCATCTCTAGTCAATAAGGATTCCCCTATGAGATATCTATAGATATCGATCATTTATATGAGAAATCATGCACTCACGATTATCTAATATCGTAAGTAGACTGTGGATTGTGAAACCGAATCTTGACTTATTTTCAGTTTGAATGACACGATTTATACCGAGACTCACGATCAACCGACTAATGATCGCTAGAAAAAAACGAGAAAATAAGAAAGACTGAGACACGAACACATCAAATGTGATTCATACACGCATCAATGTGATAGAGTATCTATTACTATCCTGCTACTGCTACAATCTACAACTATCTACAACTAGCTAAATCTATAAAACTGGATATATACAATTGAATCTCATAGAGATTAATTTAATATTTCTGGAGAAATTAATCTATGATTAAATGTAACAAATATTCTAGTTCATCACTTCTTCCTTCTTTTCTTCCACAGGAACGGGGCAGAGAGCAAAAGTGAACTCCTGAAAAAAATATATAAGAAAAGCGAAAGTTCGGAAGATATACTTACATCGTGGCCATGCTCTGATTGTATATTGTAGATAGTAGTCGTTCGAGTGACGCTACTTCTCCTGCAATCTCATGTAAATCTTTGACACCTCCCCCCCCCCTCCTCCATCTCATTATTCTCACCTGCAATTGAGTCTCCTCTTACTACATTCATCTTCGAAATGCGATGCTTTAACCCGATGACATCTCTTAACTGTGCACACTTGATGTCGATGCACTGCATTCTCATCGAATTGGGCCGAATCTAACCATTCCTTAATCAATTCAATCAATCATTCTACTCAACTTAAAGAATGATCTACCTGTGAGTAGTCACATACAACCGCCGTTGTGACATTGCATCGATCGAGAACGAGAGTGGGGAAGTTGTTGGCAGATATGAATAATCGAAGAGATTGATCACTCAGTAGGAGGCTTCGATTTGTGCACCCAGAGAGACGAATCTTGTCTACTACAAGACGTCGGATCTCTATAATAAAAATACATTATCCGAATTGATGACATATATAAGATTAGTGAATACAAGTTAAAGAGATACTAGTTGCATCCAATTGAGATACATGGGCATCAGTGAAGTCGAGAGGACGAATACCGTACGCCGATTGGATCTGAATAAAACGAATACCGAATTAGATAGAAAATATATAGTACCTACCTCAATCACTTCAAGACTCTTCCCAACTACAGCCAATAAATGATGGAGTGTCAGTGACTTCGCAGCACTTAAATTTTACTTTTCATATAATAATACAACAGTAAAACTAACCTAAAGTCGAGGTTATTGAGAGTGAGTTGAACTGGAGAAAGAGAAGGGCAAGAGTGCAAGTTCATTCGAAGAAAATGCACTATCTCGTCAGTGAAAGCGAGATCCTGAGAAAATATCTATTACACTAGATCATAAAAAAGATTCGCGTACCTGTATAACAATTCTCTGAATTTCGAACAGCGAAAAGGCAAAGAATAAGGGATTAGTATTGATGTTGAGTGGAGAAGGTATAATGATAGCTTTGCACGATTGTGTATCGTAATCGATCCATCGCATCTCAACCATCTTCTTCCCACCACTTTCTTTCTTGGGAACACCTCTAATACAGAGACGAGACAGCTAAATGGAATACGTACAGAGTACCATATCATGGAATTACCGTCTTTGTCGTGAGAAGAGATTCTCGAAGACTAGTTGAATCTTCTACGATCGCCTTCCATTTAGAGCACACTTCTCTGCATTTAACAGCACTTGTTCGATCGAGCTTCGAAAATATCTCGACCAGAATTTCGCAAGGGAATTCCTCAAAGGGCGAAGTTCGAAAGAAAAGCGTGTTTATTGCGAGACATTGGACAACTGACACTCAGTCATACGTTCTTCTATTCACTCACATTGATTGGACACTGTACGTCGTTTGACTGCGCATCCGACACTAAATTATGCCTCCTCGGTGCATTTCTTGAAATGCCAGTCCAATCGGAGATTCGTCCAATAATGGCAGAAATAATGCCTCGTTGGTTCTTCGCTTTTCGCTCGAGACTGAAATGATTGAATGTAATCAAATTTAATAGAAATAAAGCATACACAGATCCTTTGAACTCCTTTCGGAAGTCCAATCCACTGAACTTCCTCGCTGATGGGAAGCTATTCTTTCTTGTCAAAGGAGCAATTCGCAAGTGGTTGACCTCCATCTGAAATGATATCATGAAAGAACATTGCGTGTGACTATTTAGAGAGAGCGAGAGAAAGAACGAAAAGACTACGTTGTGGATGAGAAAGAGTGAGACTGGGATAAGGGCGATGTCCGAACACAAAACTCACGTGAATAACACGTGAACATTACTTGAAGCACGTTCATTGAATTCAATATTTCATGGACAGTAATTAACTTTTTTTCCAACAATATTCAAATTATTTGACCTAATAACTTAGGTGCTTGTTATGTGATTTAGGTAGGACATGGGGGAGCATCATCATCGGCATCGATGTCACTTGTACTGGTTTTCTTTGAAAACGGCTATAGATTTCTGATTATTAACAAAAGAGTAGATGATTTAGGAAGAAATACAGTAGCTATCTAGCTAGATCCGAAAAGATTGGACGAAATAACATTTGCCCTGTTAAACTACATTACAGTAGAAAACTCAGAAAGCTGGCACGCTAGCTTTCCGCCACTCCATCCCCCTTACTTTTCCACATTGTCTCACAGCACACCCCTGGACGTAACATGGAGAACTTCGCTTCACTGAGCGGCAAAATGTGTGCTTCCAAATGCGGCTAAACACAGTACGAAACGGCAATTCACTAATACGCGAATGCGGTTTCGTCGTTTGTAGTTTTTCTTCTACTTTTCGTTCGCTCGTTCTAGATTTCTCTACATTTCATGAACATATAAAAAAAAATAAAGCGAAATCACTTCAAAGTTGAAGTGCGCTAACTACCGTATGTACAAGATAAGGAACTTCGCTGTGAGAGATTTTTCAAAAAATCAGGCAAGGCTGACTGGCGATCTCGGACGTTTTGTTCCCTCTGTCACTCGGCGGGTCGTGTATCTCTCTCACTGTGTCGTCTCTCACTGAGTATACTCGCCGTCTCGAGCAACTGTTGCTTTGAATTTGATTGTCAAGGGTCTGAAAATTTGCTAATACCGTCGGATATAAGTAATACGCGTAGGAGATCGTAATCCAATCAGAAATATTTTTTAAAAGTTTTTTTGCAAACATTTATTTTCGGGCTTTTTGGAACAATTGGACATGTTCTGTATTCTTCACGCGCTATCACATTCTCTGATAATGAGCCTCACGTGGCCAATGGGTCACTTAATCTCGTTATGCTGATGCTCACTTTGATGAAATACTCACTATTTAAACCTTCCTAGCTCAATAGATACTTTAGAACCAATGAGATATTCTCAATTACTGGCATAAAATAATGTATCTGCCTATTCTTGCACTGTGGTAATTCACACTTGTTTACTGTGGATAGGTAGTCGTCACTCGTCGTTCCTATTTTTTCGCGCGCTCTTTATCAATCAACAGTATATTATTTTTCCTTGCTCTCCTTGTTTATCATGAACATCATCGTGATTATGATCGCTGTATTCAATCGATTATAATGCCATTTATGCAGGGAGAATGGTACTCCTTCGTGCAAGCCAGTTCGCTGGCACCATCTCCGTCAGGGGATTCCATTTCTCTCCCGCTGTCTTCTCCAATGTTGCCATATCCAAATTCGAGAAGGACAAATATCTCCCCTACAAGAAACTAGAGGAGAACATTAAGCTTGTCAAAGACAGGTATAAATGGTGCCCTTGTTATCACTCATCTTAAACGAATCGCGCACTTTGTACGAGTCGTGATCTTTGTTTGACAATGCTTAGTGAGAGAACTGGCAAACATAAGAGGGTACATCGATTCTTTCCAGACTGAAGAGACCTCTTACTCTTTCGGAGAAGATTTTGTATGGCCATCTTGATCAGCCAAAGACTCAGGACATTGAGAGAGGAGTGTCGTATCTCAGACTCCGTCCTGATCGTGTTGCTATGCAGGTATTGAAATGGAATGAGTAAATGAGAGAAGAGAGAAAGTAATGTGCAGGATGCGACAGCCCAAATGGCAATGCTCCAATTCATTTCATCTGGTCTTCCCAAGACGGCCGTTCCCTCGACCATTCATTGTGATCACTTGATTGAAGCTCAAAAGGGAGGAGCAGTCGATCTCGCTCGTGCAAAGGATCTCAATAAGGAAGTGTATGAGTTCCTCTCATCTGCTGGATCCAAGTACGGTGTCGGATTCTGGAAACCCGGCAGTGGAATTATCCACCAGGTCTTCCATTCCCATTATTACTCATGTTATTTGTATATTTAGATCATTCTCGAGAATTATGCTTTCCCCGGTCTCCTTCTGATCGGTACTGACTCGCACACTCCCAATGGTGGTGGACTTGGAGGTCTCTGCATCGGAGTTGGAGGTCTGTTTCATTACGTATAATTACGTGTTATGCCAAAAGTTTTTGAGGTGCTGATGCGGTTGATGTAATGGCTGATATTCCTTGGGAACTCAAATGCCCCAAAGTTATTGGAGTGAAACTAACCGGAAAGCTATCCGGATGGACGTCTGCTAAGGATGTTATCCTCAAGGTTTTTCTCTCATTTCAATGGGATAAAGTAACTATATATAATAGGTTGCGGATATCTTGACTGTGAAGGGAGGAACGGGTGCTATTGTTGAATACTTTGGCCCTGGAGTTGATTCTCTATCTGCCACTGGAATGGGAACGATCTGTAATATGGGAGCTGAGATTGGAGCGACGACGTCCGTCTTCCCCTTCAATGATTCGATGCATAAGTATCTGGCTGCGACTGGAAGGAAGGCAATTGCTGATGAAGCAGCCAAGTACAAACACGTACTCACTGCCGATGCTGGATGCCATTATGATCAGGTTTCATGACAATGATAATGATATTATTGGAACGGCCATATTGCAGATCATCGAGATCAACCTTGATACTCTCGTTCCTCATGTAAACGGACCATTCACTCCTGATCTCGCTTCTCCTATCGATAAGTTGGGAGATAATGCCAAGAAGAACGGATGGCCGCTTGAAGTGAAGGTGTGTAAAGGAAAGAATGAGAGAGAGAGAGGGGGGGGGGGATGGATAGAATGAGAGAAAAAAGAGAGAGAGCAACCGATGGAATGGGAGTAAAAAAAGGGTTGGAAGTACGTCATAGGTGAATGGAATTGTACGAATTGTTGGTTTAGGTTTCTCTGATCGGATCGTGCACTAACTCATCTTATGAAGATATGACTCGTGCTGCATCCATTGCTAAGCAGGTTAAGAAGATAATTGAGTAAAGGGAACTAATCACTTGGCAATTACAGGCAATCAAGAAGGGATTGAAGGCAAAATCTGAATTCGTGATCACTCCTGGATCAGAACAGATTAGAGCGACTATCGAGAGAGATGGACTATCGAAGATATTCGAAGAGTTTGGAGGAGTCGTTCTTGCGAATGCATGTGGACCGTGTATTGGACAGTGGGATAGACAAGATGTGAAGAAGGGAGAGAAGAACACTATTGTCACTTCTTACAACAGAAACTTCACTGGAAGGTGATTCGATTTATCAGAAATATTTTGTATGGCACTTATTTCCATTTGTTTAGAAATGATGCGAATCCCGCAACTCACGGTTTCGTGACCTCTCCCGATATCGTTACTGCCCTCGCTATTGCTGGCAAACTAGACTTCGACCCTCGTACTGATTCACTCACGGCTGCTGATGGAAGCAAGTTCAAACTAGAAGCACCCACGGGAGATCAACTCCCTGCCAGAGGATATGATCCCGGAGAGGACACTTTCCAGGTACTCCCTCCTCCCCTCCTCCCCTCCCCCTCACCCCTTATGGAGAGAGTGATTACAGGCTCCCTCTGGATCGGGTAATGTCAAGGTGGACGACAAGTCGCAGAGACTTCAGCTTCTCGCTCCATTCGCCAAATGGGATGGAAAGGATCTCGAAGAAGCCGTCATTCTTATCAAGGCGAGAGAATATTACCACGAGGGAAGAAAATAAGGAATAAATTGTAGGTGAAAGGAAAGTGCACAACTGATCACATTTCTGCTGCTGGACCGTGGTTGAAATACAGAGGACATCTGGAGAATATCTCGAACAATCTTCTTCTCACTGCTGTTAATTCGATGAATGGAGAGATGAACAAGGTAAGGAAGGGAAAAAAGAGAGAGAGAGAGGAATTAATGATTGATTGCAGGTTCAAAATGTGACGAATGGAGAATGGGGAGCTGTTCCTGCGACTGCTCGTGATTACAAGGCAAAGGGAGTGCAATGGGTTGTCGTCGGAGATGAGAACTACGGAGAGGGAAGGTAATCTATTCATTTATATTCATTTTATAGACTAAGTCGTTGATTGAAGTTCTCGCGAACACGCTGCACTGGAACCTCGCCATCTCGGAGGAAGAGCCATCATTGTAAGATCATTCGCCCGTATCCATGGTTAGTTGAGAAGGAATGAAATTAGAGAGAGAGGTTGATTGTAGAGACGAATCTGAAGAAACAAGGAATGCTTCCTCTCACTTTCGCTGATTCTGCCGACTACGATAAGATTGATGGAAGCGACAAGATCTCGATTGTCGGACTGAAGTCATTCGCACCTGGAAAGCCTCTGCAGGCAATTATCAAGAAGAAGGACGGAAAGGAAGTGAAGATCTGGCTGAATCACACATTCAACGAACAACAGATTGAGTGGTTCAAGGCTGGTTCCGCCCTCAACCGAATGAAGGAAGTGTTCTCCTCTAGAAAGTAGATTGTATCATCCATCAATTGTCTGATATCCTCGGTACTCTTGGTTTAATACTCATTCGTAAACGGTGTATTCTTCATGATAGATGAGATTCATTTTCTCGCTTTAGATTGTCTCAATAGAATGTAGATTGTAAAGTATAAAGAGTGCTGACTAAATGTTTGCGTGTAGTCAGTAATCATAAGCACCGCTTCGAGGTCCGTTGTTTCTTCGTTATCATCTCTCTTCTCTAGCCGATCTAGCCTATTTTCACACGAGAATGAGTATTGTATGGTCTGATTTTTTTACAGAAGTCTTACTAAAAACAAGTGAAAATGTTCTATGTGAGACCGATGTTTGCACGGGCTGAGTGGCACAATCGTAATACTAATCTAGGAACAACGATCCAAAGTTCGCAATTAATTAAAATAATGAATTTACGGTAAAATATTTATGGATTTTTGTTGTTGCGGCCCTGCCAATGATCTCCCACTAGGGATGACCAGTCAATTCCAATTCTCAAGTACTTGAATCTCGCGCAAGAGAGACGCTCCTCTCTCGCCAAGAATTGACAGACAGTGAGAGTGAAAATGCAAATGACTCAAGTACTTGGGTGAGAGTCAATTCCACCCAATTCCGATTTGCATGCCATTCTCTTCTCTCCTCCCCCTCTCACTCAGTGAAGTAATTGACTCTCACCCAAGTACTTGGGGGTCATTCTCCCCTCTCTCAAGTACTTGAGAGAGGGGAGAATGACCCCCAAGTACTTGGGTGAGAGTCAATTACTTGACTGAGTGAGAGGGGGAGGAGAGAAGAGAATGGCATGCAAATCGGAATTGGGTGGAATTGACTCTCACCCAAGTACTTGAGTCATTTGCATTTTCACTCTCACTGTCTGTCAATTCTTGGCGAGAGAGGAGCGTCTCTCTTGCGCGAGATTCAAGTACTTGAGAATTGGCAGACAGTGAGAGTGAAAATGCAAATGACTCAAGTACTTGGGTGAGAGTCAATTCCACCCAATTCCGATTTGCATGCCATTCTCTTCTCTCCTCCCCCTCTCACTCAGTCAAGTAATTGACTCTCACCCAAGTACTTGGGGGTCATTCTCCCCTCTCTCAAGTACTTGAGTCGATTTGCTTCACCGATCAGCTCTTTCCCTCGGAATTGAATGAGAGAAGGAGGAAAGGGGAGAAAGAGGGAAAGAATTGAGAATTGATTTGACATCACTATCTCCCACCCTCTCCTTTCAGAGTTCGTAACCACCGGAACATCTAAGCAGACATCGGAAAATTGAGAATTGCACTCTAGTGATGTTAATTCAATACCCAATACTGGGAGACAATACCAATTAATTGGGTTATTGGTATTGGGTTGACCAATTACTTGACTTTTATTCCTCATTTTCCGAGGGAATGAGCGGCCGCAGAATCAATTAATTGGGTATTGGAATTGGTTGGACATCCCTATTGCACTCTAGTCTAACAGTAAGTAGATTCATCTGAAAGTTCCGCATTTAGAACTATTTAATCAAAAGATGACGAATGTGTTATTGCCGAACTAGTAAGCATTTCGATTTACTTAAAACACGATTCAAAGAAAAGGTAACACACCGAGTACATATTCATCACTTCCGGGTCACAAATTAACGACTCAATCGATAACAACATCTACTTATCAGAATGATACACTCGACAAGCAGACATAAAGAGAATGTCAGGGGAGAACTAGCAACAAAAGAGTTGTAAATATCTCAGAAAAATGAGCAGTAGATAGAAATCCGTAATGAAAAGATGAAGAGGAATTAGCGCTCGCGAACAGCGTCCTTCGTTTCCTGAAGAAGAAATGGAAATAAGTTCGATATTAAATAAATGGATATACTCACCTTCTCAATCTCTTTCCTAAGATGATCCTTGTACGAGAAGATATCTCCTTCCCACTTTGTCACTTGTCCCTTATCGCACACCCAGATAACATCAGCAACCTGTGCAAGACATAAATTTAACAGGCGGAATTCCTAATCGCGATAGTAAGAACTGAATAGATGAATTTACGAATCGAAATGGGCATATCCCCCGTTTTCCAAGAAGCAATCGTTTAATCAACCTTACTAGGACTACTAGGAGTGGGGCGAATATCGCGAATATCGCAAATATAGCGTTTCGACAAAACGACCGATCTCCTGAATCGCCCACATGATACTTAGTTTTAGATACAAGTACATCTAATCTCTTTAGCACTATCTTTTAGATACTAGGAAATGTTAAACGATGATTGAAGTAGTACCTGACTGACGAGACGGAAGTCGTGGGAAACAAGAATCATTCCACCAGAATAACAGTTGATTGCCTCAGCGAGTGCGTCGATCGATCTGAGAAATAATGATGAGAACCAGTTGGCTGATAGACACCAACTCCATATCGAGATGATTAGTAGGTTCGTCCAGAAGGAGAAGATGAGGCTGCTGCCACGCCAGCCATGCAAACGATACTCTGCATCTCTGACCGTCTGAGAGCTGCTTCATGGGACACACCTGCACACATATCCCAATCCACCTTGAATAATTAAATACGGGCTCTACCTGCTCTCTGCCAGTGATACCATATCTTCCGACAATTCTTCGCATCGCTTCCTTCTCCTTAACTTCGGGGAACGATTGAAGCATGAAGTCAAGAGCAGAGATCTCAAGAGGAAGTTCCTCGTGGAGATGCTGAAGCAATTAATTATTATATGTTCTCCCCAGGAAACACTAGAAGAATAGATAATCGTGTCACATCTTAACTTCAGAATCATACTTTTTTCTAACAACGAAAACTGCATTTCGAATCCCTTTCATTCAAATAATAAACGCTGCCCCAGATAGATAGTTTTTTTTTTAATAAGAAAATATTTTAAACAATTTTTACCCAATTGAAACCACGGATATAGACTCCTCACTGGGTACGACTGCGGATTTTCAATGTGCAAAGAAAACATTCAACTCGCAGATGTGTTTATCAAATGTAGTGAAAACTACTTTTATCATTCGGAGATCACACAGATCTTCACTTCGTAAGAGCATTCATGAAGAATACAATCAGGTAGACACATAGTACAAATACAATCAAGTCTTGCATGTTCAGAGCAGTGAAATTGTTGTTTCCATGAGGGCGAGAGAGCGGAGTTCTTGAGGAAGATGTGCGAGGCAGGGGCATCCGCCTAAGAGCCACTTTTTTAAAAAAATTCCAATATTATTTCAAAATCAATTCTGCTTGGAATTCCTACTTGGAGACGGTGGCGACGTCACTCGTATCTGCATCCAATAACAGCTGCTCTTCGGGGGGTTTGTCCGGCTTGCAGAACTTCATATTGATCTTGCCGAGAAGCCGAATCGTAGTGGGAGAGGATTCTTCGCCTTTCCGGCCCTAAATAAAGGTGATTTCAATTCTACGTACATGTGGTACCTGAAACTTGATCACAAGTAGCATCTTTGGATTGGGAGTATCGCTCCAAGCAGCGAATTCAGGAGGGCGATGCCATGTGAGTGTGAGACGAGACTGGCCACGAGCATCGATGTCGCCATTACCAGTTGGGAATGCCTACGGTAAACGGACTTGAAAAGCAGGATGGTGTTCACTCACAGTCACGCTGTTTCCTCCCACACACTTGATGTTGAATTGGAGAGGACGCTCAGAGATGTTACACAGGACCAATTGAACTCGAGCCACATCGGGCTTCGAAGACACCGGACAGAATTGGACGACTGTTGCACGCACTTTAGCTTCAACTCGAGCGCTGTTGATGTCTGAAGAAGAGCCGATGATTTTTGGACAGGTGTATGAAGGTAGACCAGAGTCGTCGGAAGCAGGTTGAGTAGAGGCAACACTGGATGCATTGGATACGAGTTCTTTTCCTGTTGATAAATCCGGCGAAGGAGCAGAAATAGCTACATCCGGAAGGGATTTTTTATCATTATTGTTCAAATCTTCCTCTTTTGTCGGCTCCGAGGAATCGGAGCCCATTACTGTCATGGTTCTGAAAGCAGGGTATAATGTAAATAAAATAAGAATGATAACGAACGATCTACTCCCACTCGACCGACCAGTGCAAACGAGTTTACAAAGAATGGAATGAAGAAAGCAAGAAATGAATACCGATAAAACAATATTTTTAAAATGAAATGGGAAAACTGCATTCGCAGTATTAATTTAGAATGTATTTCATTTGTTCGCCTATATATAGTTATATTCGCTTGGAAATCAGCAGATGATATTCCAAACCTGGTGATATCTTCCGATCATGACATGAGAATGTCTCCTGATCAAACCGTCCGTGGGCATAACATCAGAACAAAGAAGCTTCAGTAGAGTTGACTTGCCTGAAAGAAAACGCAACTATTTAAACTATTTAGATTGTTAGAGGAATGCATTGCTACCTTTGTTTTCTAAATAAAATGATACCTCGCTGTTCGTAATTATTCTATATTGTGTTTTACAAGTTCTAATAAAAATTATCAAATGTACACTGTCCAACCGTACGGAACAAGGCGGTGTGGCATAATTTTGGCATAAAGTCTTCCATCATTTTGAAATGAAGTAGTCTGTTGTATCTTATATGTTTGAAACATACCTGTGCCAAGTACGTACTTGTCGGCTACTCGTTCCCGAAGCTCCGCCCCCTTTTTCTCGCCTCTCTCTCCTCTCTCTAACCCGCCTAGACTAGAGCGCGCGCTTTCTTAAAGAGCAGGTGTCGAGAGAGACACCCAGCCAGGTAAAACTTACCGGGTAGCCGACGCATGAGCTAGTGCCTAGGTATTTTGAGGCCCAGGTGTGGTTTGAAAATTTTATATCAACCGTACCCATTCACCCACTTCGCAATGTACAGTTTTTAAGAGACGTGCTCGGTAAGAAGCGACCTGCCTCCGGACACGGCCCCCCGAAATGAGATCCAAAAGCCTATACTTTTGTGTTAGAAGGGCCTTAGCCTCGTATTACACAAAATGCATATAATTTCTGGGTACCACCTATGGGAGAGGAAAAAAAGTGAAAATATGTGTGAAATGGATGAAAAATCATAACTTTTGAACAGGAACAGCTTGATTCAAAAATCAATTTCCATTAATCTTAGAACACCCCCATCATTCTAAAAATAATTTTTGATCGAATTTCGATTGACCCTGAAAACATATTTTTCACCTGAAAAGAGTGAAAAATTAGTTTTTTCGAGTGAAGTTGGCGGTTTTTGAAACGGAAGCCCTTAGCTTTTCTGTGTGGATTGTAGCCAGGATATGTATGCATACGAATCACCAAACCAGAAGGACTCCGGCGGTTTCTATTTCCTGGAAAAAAATTTCAAAGGTTGTGGACTTCCTTTTTTCAGGAATCGAATGTTCGCCTTGGACCTGAATTACACTTCAGTAGATAGTACCCCCACTAGTGAGTGCTAACACTAACATTATACCATGTTTAAAGGTCTTTGGATTTTAGAAAAAAATTTCATCGCCGGCGAAAACCATGACCCCATCGCCGGCGAACACCATGACCCGGGGTTCATGGTGTCGAAGCGGCGTCGCATGCATGACCCCCGGGTCATGGTCCGAAATCTATTTATAACCGAAGTGAAAACAAGTATTCCAATGAATACTACAGAACTCCACAGACCAATATTACACTAAATATCACAAAATTAGGTCATATTTTGCTTCGACTTAAAACCGATTTTGGACCATGACCCGGGGGTCATGCATGCGACGCCGCTTCGACACCATGAACCCCGGGTCATGGTGTTCGCCGGCGATGAAATTTTTTTCTAAAATCCAAAGACCTTTAAACATGGTATAATGTTAGTGTTAGCACTCACTAGTGGGGGTACTATCTGCTGAAGTGTAATTCAGGTCCAAGGCGAACATTCGATTCCTGAAAAAAGGAAGTCCACAACCTTTGAAATTTTTTTCCAGGAAATAGAAACCGCCGGAGTCCTTCTGGTTTGGTGATTCGTATGCATACATATCCTGGCTACAATCCACACAGAAAAGCTAAGGGCTTCCGTTTCAAAAACCGCCCACTTCACTCGAAAAATCTAATTGTTCCCTCTTTTCAGTTGAAAAATATGTTTTCAGGGTCAATCGAAATTCGATCAAAAATTATTTTTAGAATGATGGGGGTGTTCTAAGATTAATGGAAATTGATTTTTGAATCAAGCTGTTCCTGTTCAAAAGTTATGATTTTTCATCCATTTCGCACATATCTTCAATTTTTTCCTTGCGCGATGGTGGTATCCATAAATTATATGCTTTTTTGTGTAGTGCGAGACTAAGGCCCTCCTAACATAAAAGAATGGGCGTTTGGATCTCATTTCGGGGGGGGCCGTGTCCGGACAAGGGTGGTTTGGGTCGAGACTTACCGAGCACGTCTCTTAAATTATCTTCATAAGTGATCAAAAAGTAAAAAGACATGTCAAGTGCTTCGAGGTGGTTTACTCCGCCGTTTCGTTATCGCAATGTACAGTTTTTAAATTTTATATCAACCGTACCCATTCACCCACTTCGCAATGTACAGTTTTTAAATTATCTTCATAAGTGATCAAAAAGTAAAAAGACATGTCAAGTGCTTCGAGGTGGTTTTCTCCGCCGTTTCGTTATCTATTTGCCCAATTTTTTCCTACATACATTTGAGACTACCAGACGTATAAAAAAAACCTATCGCGAAGGCAATGGATTGTATTCGGGCACCTTTATATAAATTGCATTTGACATGATATGACGTACCCGCGTTTCCCCTTGTGAACACGCATAAATATATATATGTATATATATATATTACATATGGTGCATTTGACATGACTTTTTTAACACTGATCTTCATCTACTAGATGCAAAATTTTCGGCATAAGTCGCCATATCTCAGCAACCAGTAAACCAGTCAAAACATTAAAGTTCGGGTATCCAAAAATTCGTAACGACGAGATACAACTGATAGGCATAATAATGTGTGAGAAACTCATATTCAAAAAAATAGGTCGTTATGCCGCACAGACGTGGTTCGGAACGGTTCATTCCCTTCTGAGCCTTATTAGACCATACATTTGCATTACTACCCGAGGTCCAAATAATATTTAGTGCTCTGAAACTGAGATTCTCTCAGGCTGAGAAACACAGGTGAATTCGGTAATTTGAACCCCGGAACGTGGATATCTAGTGGTCTAATTACCGGCCCGGCTGGTACAAAAAATGTGTGGTGATGAACAGGCTGCCCATTTTACTTTCCCTTTTGAAGGTGCAGAACCAGGATCCGAATGCGTATGTTTCGAATATCTTCAAAAGTTGGTTGCTTTATGAAAAAGTAATTCCCATAACATCCTAATAAAAAAAAACGAAAAAATCGTTCAAATGTGAGTTGCTTATGAATAATTCTGATCCACGTGCAAAGTGCAGTTGTTTGCTAATCAGGAAAGGTCTTGGAAAATTGAATCGAATAGTTTGCATATAATTCTCACCTGCTCCATTAGGTCCAACGAGAGCCAATCGTGTATCGAGATCAATTCCGAAGTCAAGATTACGGTAGATCCAAGGCTGAAGTCGAATGTCAAGTAGAATCAAAATTTTCTGAGATCAGTGAAATTACCGTAGTTTCGTTGTATCGGAATGAAACATGCTGGACCATGATTACGGGAGGCGGGATTTCTCCTGCATCAAAGAAGTAGAACTGTTTCACCTAGAATAAAATTAGTAAAATTCACGGTGTGCTAAAGCATTCGTATGAATTTGAAGCAATTTTGGATTAAATCCAGCACGAGAAGATATTTCAAACCAGGAATATCTCCTTGCTTTTAATGGTCGATTTCTTACTACTTTTAACACTGGGGAAAACATACAGTCTCGTCAACAGCCTTCTCAGTCAGTCCACCAGCAATCATCTTTGCCATTGTCTTCTCCTTCGATTGGGCTTGTCGGGCAAGTTTGGCAGATCCGTGACCGAATCTTGCGACATAATCCTGTAGCCACATATCCATTAGGGTTAATAATTCAATGGTTAAGGCATCACAGTACGCGATCTCTCGGAACTGTGGGAAATTGTCCGCAAGATGGGGCGAGGCTCCGCAGATTTTGGAAAAGTTCTCTTTTTGGGAAATGCATTAAACATGTTTTAAGAAAGACAGGGATCCTCATAATTTATGTTGCGGTTCCCGCATCAGTATGATTTAGTGGCGGTATTGCCTAACTATTCCGTTTTCTCGGGAAGAAGTTGCAGGGGTGATAAGATGTTTCAGAAAAACTAAAATTGAAATGACTGGTTATCAAAAATAAAACTCAGAAAAAGACGTTTCAGAACCTTCAAATCAGAAAGCGACGTTTCAGAAATTTTTTTCAGAAAAGGACATTTCAGAAATTTTTTACAACTTTTTTTTCCAATTTTCAAATTAACAGCAACTTATTATCAAAAAAAAAAAATTCAAAAAAATTCTGAAACGCCCTATTCTGAAAAAATTTTTCTGAAACGTCGCTTTCTGAAAAATGGATTTCTCAAGTGTAATTTCTTATTTTATTTTTCGAATTTGGGTTTCTCTGAATCGGCGATTTCTCATGTTATTTTTCAGAATCATCTTATCACCGTTGCAGGTGTATAGATATCATAGCACATGTTGATGTTGCAAATAAAAGAGATCACAAAATAAAATAATTCTTTCAGAAGCAACAAGTATTGAAAAAATAAATCTTAGCTGACAATACAATGAAATAAACGAGAAAAAATATATTTTCGTTAAATAAGATACCTTCATGTGTTGCAGTTGGTCTTGCTCCCACTTATACCGCTTCATCTGATTCTCAAGCAACTCCAGCCGAGTCTTCACGAACGAATCATAGTTACCCTGAACAAAAGAAAGTTATTTTTAAAAATAGCCAAGCGACATACTCCATAGTAGACAAGCTTCTTCTGGAAGAGATGGATGACGTTCGTACAAACACCGTTCATGAAATCTTGAGAATGCGAGACAATCATGAGAGCTCGCTTATAGCTGAAAAATATGTGTTAGATAATATACCTCAAACATCCTTATTTTGATACAGTCAAAGTAAGCGTTATTTACTTCTTCAGTTCTTCCTCAAGCCAGACACAAGCTTCCAGATCGAGATGGTTTGTAGGTTCGTCAAGTAGAAGAAGCGAGGGTTTCAGATATAGAGCTCGTGCAAGTGCGATTCTCATTCTCCATCCTCCTGAAACGAATCATAAAAATCAATGAGGATATAAAGAAGGTCCAAGAGTTCATATTTAAAAGAATTTTTGTTCCGCATGTTGTAATTTTGCAAGATTAAACAGAATATCAACAAAAATCAACAAATCAGGAACATTCAACTACGGGCTCGCTACGATTGAGAATATCCTTATCAGTTAGCCAACCCTAATCACAACTTTCTTAGTGGACCTACTATTACCTCCAGAAACTTATTTAGTGCGCGGTGTCACAGCTTGGCTCATCGCTAACTAAATATTTCCAAGCAAAAAGCCAAAAAAAAATCACGCAAATGAAATATTGCATAGTTTAGCGCACCTGAAAAGTCCTTGCACTGCTTCATCTGCATAGTTTTCGTGAATCCCAGTCCATGAAGGAGATTTGCAGCCTTCATTTCAGCCTTATCGGCATCCATTTCGTCCAACCGTTCGTAGATATCCATCAACTTCTCTTGCGACTCTTCAATATGTTATATTTGGTACTTGATGTACTATTATAATTTAATATTTTTAAATGAATTTCGTAAGTAATAAAAAAAATTTTTTTATCGAAAAATGAATTTGCTAGCTCGAATGCCTATTACATTGTCAGATACACGTAAATATGGCATATACTTGCCTTCATCGTCGCATGATGCAAGCTCTTCAGCTTTCTTATCCAAAGCTTTCCTTTCACTATCTACATCAACAACGGCCTGCAAGTAATGCATAAATCGAAACAAATTGATTGTATTTCTAAATTCGACACGGATGGTGAAAGCACCCAAACGATACCTGAAGCGCAGTCATGTTGCTAGCGGGCATCTCACGAGAGACCATGTACATGTCCACATGGTCAGGAAGGGGCAGCTTTAAAAGAAACGTGTTCGCTATACATAATACAAAAAATAATAATAAAGTACCTCTCGGTTGTAGATAGCTTGTAGAAGTGTTGACTTTCCTGCAATATAAAAAATTAGAACAACATTTTATTGCTAAATCATACCACTTCCGTTTAGTCCAATCAGACCATATCTGCGACCCATGTTGATTTCCAGTGTTGTGTCAACAACGATCTCGCGTCCGTGGAAAGTAACGGTCAAACTTTCAACCTGAAACACCCAAGTATTTGCCGGTTTCGGGTTTATCCAAATCGACGATCGATTATGTTTGGTTTGATTCACTAAAAAAACATACCTTGACGTCCATTGATCTAGGATTGGATGCAAGTGCTCCAGCCACACTGCGTGCCTGTGCATTCTCGAGCTCAATTCGCTTGAGAAGTTCTGCAGCAGCGTCGACCACCTCATCCACTAAAATTAATGATCGAACATGGAGTACGCGAAACGGCTATTACTATCGCCAGAAGGTAACAAAAAAAGTGTCATAAACTTTCACCACGTAGCTAAAACATACCGTTCTCGGATGCCACGGATTCGACTCCGTTTTCAAGCTCATTCACAGGAGTACCGACACCATCTTCCTCATCAACCTTCGCTTTCGTATCGCGTGCCTTTCCACGGCTCTTTGTTGCATTCTTTTTTGCAGCATCGCGGGCTTTCTTTGCATCCGATGGCATGTTTCACAAGCAGTTAGCGCTCACGCTATAGCTCGTTATTACCTGTTAAAAATAGTTAAATATAAACATACCCCTGATACAATATCTAAAGAAAAACCAGAACCGAAATTAGAAAAAAAATAAAAGGAAGACATTTGGAAAAAAAGAATAACGAATCAATTAAGGAGGTGAAGAAAATAATTACAACTGTTACGATTCCAAAACATTTCAAACATGTCAAAGCCAACCAGGACATACAATTTACAGATTTTAGATAGGTTGATACGGGATTTTGCAGGATACACCCAACCTCAAGCAAATTCATAGAAATAAATACGACCCACTTGAATTGAAAAAAATTGAAAAAATTTCTCTCAAATTCACTCTTTTTTTCTATCTCAAAAAATTCTTATTCAAAAAGGAGGTTTACCGTAGTAGTGACCCATGCGCATCATTGTGTATTCGTGGTGAGAGTATTGAATTGGGAGTAGTTTGGAATGGTTGGCAAAAGGGCGGAAGTCGTCTCTGAAGCGCTCTCCCCATTCTCTGCACTCGCAGCACCTGCGGCACAGCGAAGAGTCGATCATGGCCAAGGAATCTAAGGGTTTCGATACCAGAAAGTTCTTCCTTGATCTGGCTACTGGAGGAACGGCCGCCGCCGTCTCCAAGACCGCTGTCGCCCCTATCGAGCGTGTCAAGCTCCTTCTCCAGGTTTCTTCTTTTTTTTTCTTTTTATTCTTCGAGTGAAGTGAAGTGAGGGCTATTGCAGTGGTAAAGTCAACTCTTTGTAGGTGCAAGACGCTTCGGCTACCATCACCGCTGACAAGCGTTACAAGGGTATCATCGATGTGCTCGTGCGAGTCCCCAAGGAGCAGGGTTTCTCCGCCCTCTGGCGTGGAAACCTCGCCAACGTCATCCGTTACTTCCCGACCCAGGCCCTGAACTTCGCGTTCAAGGATACCTACAAGAAGGTCTTCCTCGAGGGTCTTGACAAGAAGAAGGATTTCTGGAAGTTCTTCGCCGGAAACCTCGCTTCCGGAGGAGCCGCCGGAGCCACCTCTCTTTGCTTCGTCTACCCCCTTGACTTCGCCAGAACCCGTCTCGGAGCTGACATCGGAAAGGGAGACAGCAGGGAGTTCAAGGTCGGTTATTTTGTACTGTCATTTATTTTAAATCAACAAATCAGGAACATTCAACTACGGGCTCGCTACGATTGAGAATATCCTTATCAGTTAGCCAACCCTAATCACAACTTTCTTAGTGGACCTACTATTACCTCCAGAAACTTATTTAGTGCGCGGTGTCACAGCTTGGCTCATCGCTAACTAAATATTTCCAAGCAAAAAGCCAAAAAAAAATCACGCAAATGAAATATTGCATAGTTTAGCGCACCTGAAAAGTCCTTGCACTGCTTCATCTGCATAGTTTTCGTGAATCCCAGTCCATGAAGGAGATTTGCAGCCTTCATTTCAGCCTTATCGGCATCCATTTCGTCCAACCGTTCGTAGATATCCATCAACTTCTCTTGCGACTCTTCAATATGTTATATTTGGTACTTGATGTACTATTATAATTTAATATTTTTAAATGAATTTCGTAAGTAATAAAAAAAATTTTTTTATCGAAAAATGAATTTGCTAGCTCGAATGCCTATTACATTGTCAGATACACGTAAATATGGCATATACTTGCCTTCATCGTCGCATGATGCAAGCTCTTCAGCTTTCTTATCCAAAGCTTTCCTTTCACTATCTACATCAACAACGGCCTGCAAGTAATGCATAAATCGAAACAAATTGATTGTATTTCTAAATTCGACACGGATGGTGAAAGCACCCAAACGATACCTGAAGCGCAGTCATGTTGCTAGCGGGCATCTCACGAGAGACCATGTACATGTCCACATGGTCAGGAAGGGGCAGCTTTAAAAGAAACGTGTTCGCTATACATAATACAAAAAATAATAATAAAGTACCTCTCGGTTGTAGATAGCTTGTAGAAGTGTTGACTTTCCTGCAATATAAAAAATTAGAACAACATTTTATTGCTAAATCATACCACTTCCGTTTAGTCCAATCAGACCATATCTGCGACCCATGTTGATTTCCAGTGTTGTGTCAACAACGATCTCGCGTCCGTGGAAAGTAACGGTCAAACTTTCAACCTGAAACACCCAAGTATTTGCCGGTTTCGGGTTTATCCAAATCGACGATCGATTATGTTTGGTTTGATTCACTAAAAAAACATACCTTGACGTCCATTGATCTAGGATTGGATGCAAGTGCTCCAGCCACACTGCGTGCCTGTGCATTCTCGAGCTCAATTCGCTTGAGAAGTTCTGCAGCAGCGTCGACCACCTCATCCACTAAAATTAATGATCGAACATGGAGTACGCGAAACGGCTATTACTATCGCCAGAAGGTAACAAAAAAAGTGTCATAAACTTTCACCACGTAGCTAAAACATACCGTTCTCGGATGCCACGGATTCGACTCCGTTTTCAAGCTCATTCACAGGAGTACCGACACCATCTTCCTCATCAACCTTCGCTTTCGTATCGCGTGCCTTTCCACGGCTCTTTGTTGCATTCTTTTTTGCAGCATCGCGGGCTTTCTTTGCATCCGATGGCATGTTTCACAAGCAGTTAGCGCTCACGCTATAGCTCGTTATTACCTGTTAAAAATAGTTAAATATAAACATACCCCTGATACAATATCTAAAGAAAAACCAGAACCGAAATTAGAAAAAAAATAAAAGGAAGACATTTGGAAAAAAAGAATAACGAATCAATTAAGGAGGTGAAGAAAATAATTACAACTGTTACGATTCCAAAACATTTCAAACATGTCAAAGCCAACCAGGACATACAATTTACAGATTTTAGATAGGTTGATACGGGATTTTGCAGGATACACCCAACCTCAAGCAAATTCATAGAAATAAATACGACCCACTTGAATTGAAAAAAATTGAAAAAATTTCTCTCAAATTCACTCTTTTTTTCTATCTCAAAAAATTCTTATTCAAAAAGGAGGTTTACCGTAGTAGTGACCCATGCGCATCATTGTGTATTCGTGGTGAGAGTATTGAATTGGGAGTAGTTTGGAATGGTTGGCAAAAGGGCGGAAGTCGTCTCTGAAGCGCTCTCCCCATTCTCTGCACTCGCAGCACCTGCGGCACAGCGAAGAGTCGATCATGGCCAAGGAATCTAAGGGTTTCGATACCAGAAAGTTCTTCCTTGATCTGGCTACTGGAGGAACGGCCGCCGCCGTCTCCAAGACCGCTGTCGCCCCTATCGAGCGTGTCAAGCTCCTTCTCCAGGTTTCTTCTTTTTTTCTTTTTATTCTTCGTGTGAAGTGAAGTGAAGTGAGGGCTATTGCAGTGGTAAAGTCAACTCTTTGTAGGTGCAAGACGCTTCGGCTACCATCACCGCTGACAAGCGTTACAAGGGTATCATCGATGTGCTCGTGCGAGTCCCCAAGGAGCAGGGTTTCTCCGCCCTCTGGCGTGGAAACCTCGCCAACGTCATCCGTTACTTCCCGACCCAGGCCCTGAACTTCGCGTTCAAGGATACCTACAAGAAGGTCTTCCTCGAGGGTCTTGACAAGAAGAAGGATTTCTGGAAGTTCTTCGCCGGAAACCTCGCTTCCGGAGGAGCCGCCGGAGCCACCTCTCTTTGCTTCGTCTACCCCCTTGACTTCGCCAGAACCCGTCTCGGAGCTGACATCGGAAAGGGAGACAGCAGGGAGTTCAAGGTCGGTTATTTTGTACTGTCATTTATTTTTTGTGCATGTAATTTGACAAGTATTGAATTTTTTCTATTTACAGGGACTCGCCGACTGCTTGATCAAGATTGTCAAGTCTGACGGACCCATCGGTCTCTACAGAGGATTCTTCGTCTCCGTCCAGGGTATCATTATCTACCGTGCCGCCTACTTCGGAATGTTCGATACCGCCAAGATGGTCTTCGCCTCGGAGAAGAAGCTCAACTTCTTCGCCGCTTGGGGAATCGCTCAGGTATGTTGACAAAATATGTTTAAGACTCATTGAGTGCTTTCTCAGGTCGTGACTGTTGGATCCGGAATCCTCTCATACCCGTGGGATACCGTCCGAAGACGCATGATGATGCAGTCTGGTCGCAAGGACGTCCTCTACAAGAACACCCTCGACTGCGCACTCAAGATCATCAAGAACGAGGGCATGGGAGCCATGTTCAAGGGAGCCCTCTCGAACGTCTTCCGCGGAACTGGTGGAGCTCTTGTGTTGGCCATCTACGACGAGATCCAGAAGTTCCTTTAAGAAGTATTCGTCATTTGAAATCCCTCATCCCGTGCAAGAACTTTCCGATTTTCTTATGTTGCAAAGTTGCTGGCAGGGGTTCATAAACCTGTGCCCAGTTTGATAGTTTATAAAGTTGTTACCATTAACAGGTTCGGTTCAGCGTTTGTTGCACAGAAACTCGATAGATTTTCATTAGCTAGTAAACCCCACTTGATCTACATAGATTGTTCGATCAATTACACAATAAATACTCGGTTCTCGCATTGCTCTATTTGCACTATCGATTAGTTGGATTCAGAGGATAGTAGAGAAGGAACTTTATCCTTTTCTCTGTTACACTGTGGCGTCATGCGTCAGGGGTTTTCTTTCGTGTCAAAGAGAACCACGCATCTTAGTTTGCACAACTTATCGAACAAATGAGATCATAATGGAATGGATGAGCGTATCACAATTGAAAGCGGGGCAGAAGAATAATTAATCAGAAGGTGACTCTGAATGCGAAAAGTAAGAGTGCGAGAGAGCATGTGTTGCATCAAGCCTTCCAGCTGGATTGCAGACCAGAAGACGCTGGAAAAAAGCGTTTTGATTGAACGTATTGATAACAATGTTCACCTGCAACAGGTCTCTTCCACTGTGACACAAATGTGGGACTACTTGACTGAAAGTCATTGTAGGATGGTACATCTGCATAGGCTTGTAGTCCGGTAATTGAGAAACACCTAGGTAAAAAAACCAGAATATTTCGTTCACTAATATTACAAACCTGGCCATGAATCATCCGATGGACTTCCCAAAAGCTTGAATATGCGCCTAAGCTCATCATCAACGTCTGCACCGGGGAACAGCGGGCGACCCGCATTTGATATCTCTGAACGATTAGGAATGTGAAGAATAAAACAGCGTGGATAGTGAACGGTTTACCAGCAAATATGCATCCAGCTGACCACATATCTATGGCAGTGTTGTACAACTTCGCCCCAAACAGAACGTCTGGAGGTCGATACCATAGGGTAACCACCTGAAATTGATGGATTTCAAGAAAATTAGGCTGGATGGATGGCAATGACACGAGATTGTCTATGCTGAACGGGTGGAAATGTGGATAGAATGAGGAACGAATCGATACCAGGATAAAAGGGCCGGAAATTCTCATGAAAAGTACCTCGGCAGAATAGCATCGTACAGGAATACCGAATGCACGAGCAAGGCCGAAGTCAGCTAGTTTCAGCTGACCGTTCGTCACAAGCAGATTTTGAGGTTTTAGATCTCTGAATGAGATTTACAGTAAATGCAATTCGGATCATAATTATCTACCTGTGAAGTATGTTATGACTATGGCAATACTCCAATCCCAAGAGCAACTGGCGGAATAAGGACCGAACTGTCTTGAAGTTTAACGAATTGGACAAGAATGTGATAGAAGCCATACCGATTGATCAATGTGCCCATTTAAAGAATCGAAGAACTTCTTCAAATCCTCTTCACAGAATTCAAAAACTAGTGTGAGCTTCAATTCAGCATGGATAACATCCAGCAGACGAACAACATTCGGATGCCGTAATTCTCGTAAAATGCATATTTCACGGAGGGCCGAAGATGGAACTCCCTGAACAATTTTTGGCTTGTTAATACGGTAGAATAATATAGAAGTCACACCTCGTCATCGTCATCTAAGCGAACTCTTTTAAGAGCAACAACTTCTTGAGTTTCAATGTTTCTAGCCTTGAATACCGTCCCGTAAGTTCCTGGAACACAACAAGTGTTAACTTAAGCAGACACGGAACGTACCTTCGCCAATTTTTTCCATGCGATCATATTTCTGCATGACCTCCTTATATTTACAAATAAAATAGACACAAAATATGCACACCAATTAGGGAAAATCGATAATTAAAGGCTTATCCGGATTCCGGATTCCGGATATTCTGTCCGGAAAGAACAGGGATGTACGGTAAGCACTTTCATCAACCTTTCTTGGAAAATGCGTCGTTCAGTGAGGACGATTGACGGCTAGAGGGAGCCGTGAATTCCCTAAATTATAATGAACATTTAAATGCATTTATTAATTTTTCTAGTTGTATTTTATTGTATTTTATGATGCTGAACTTAAGTTGATTTTATTGTCACCTTCAAGATATATTCGAATTTCATATTATTCATATTTGCACTTTCCAAAGACCACTTCCGAGATATTTCATAATTCACACGATTGCTCGAATTCCAGTATGCGATGCTATTTTTTTAATGATGTAACACAGGTATTACCATGGGTCATGGACATGGCGAACCCTTCAAGATCCCTCATCATTCCATTTACAATAACTACAAAGCTTTCCCCGAGCTTGCGAATCATGAGAGAAGACTCGCACAGGTTTATCGTTCCCCGACAATTTTATTCGTATACTACTCTCTTTCTAGGTGGGATTGAAGGATCCGTGGATTCGCAACTATGTGTACCTGTAAGACAAGGAGTATCCTCATGTCCGAGGACAATGGGCTCACTTCAAGAGACTGATCATGCCTGGATGGAAAGTGAGTTTTCACTTGTTATGTTTCTATTATCAGCCATTGATTTCAGCTCGGAGTTGGGGCTGCAGTAGCTCTGATTGCAGTGGAAGAGCTTTACTCCTTCGCCAAAACTGGCCAGACCAGCTGGGATGCCCATCATTAGAATTACGATATATTGTCGAGATTACGCGTCTGCTTCTCAATTTTGATCGTTGCGTGTCGCGTTTTCATTGTGTAGATTCATAAGATATAAGAATAAACAAAAAAAAATTGTAGATGGCGTCGGCTCAGCAGTTAGGCAGCCTCCTAGGAGCTCAACTGGCTAATGCAGTTAAAATAGTCGAAGAGCAAGTAAGTTGCTCATCACAATATTTATCCAAAGTTGTGTGTATATTCCTGGAATATCGAAGATTTTATTTTCCTAAAAATCTAAAACGAGTAATTAAAGGTGGATGAGGAGCTGAAAAGAATGGAGAATATGGACGAGGATGATTTGGAAATGATTAGAAGAAAAAGGATTGAAGATATGAAGAAAGCTCAGGTTAGGAATTTGAATATGACCACATCTCTTGAGAAAGGAGTCAAATAATAATTTGAATGTTTGGTACGTCATATGTACTTGCCCTATTTGAAATAGTTCACCATACTATACAAGAAGAAGAAGGTTAAATATCATTCATTTCAGAGTAAACGTCAAGAGATGCTTACTTCGGGACATGGAAAGTATTCAGAAGTTGCGGATGAAAAGGAATTTTTCGAGGCTACAAAAAAGAGTAACAAGGTATTTTTTTTTCCAAATATGGTTTGGTTTTGTGAGAAAGTGGTAATTCTTTTTTCAATGATGTGAGAGTTTTCGGGAGAAGATACAATAATACTAATTTTGTAGGTTGTTTGTCTCTTCTACACTGGATCGTCAATGAGATCGAAAATCGTGGACAAGCACATGGAGAAGATCGCACCCAAACACATCGGAACGAGATTCATTAAGATCGATGCTGAAAAGGTTGCCATTCATTAGTTAGAGTGAGTTAAAAGTGTACCATCTAGGCGAAATTCCTATCTACTCGTCTGAATATCCGCGTGATTCCCACTATCGCTATAATTGTCAACCAAAACACAACCGATTACATAAGAGGATTTGACGATTTGGTGAGTGTATTGGTTGTTCATAATGGAATGTGAAATCATTGTAGGGAGGTCACGACGAATTCAAGACTGAGGTCTTAGAGACGAGATTGGCCAGATCTGGAGTTATCACTATGGAGAAGAAGCAAGAAGTTAAGAAAGAGAAGAAGATAATTCGTTGTGGAAATGATAGTGATTCGGCTGAAGATTGGTAGATTATTTATTGTCCCTTTTCTCAAGATCTTCATTGTCTGCTACTGTTTGTGCATGCGCGATAATATAATAATGTCCATTTTACTTTTCGATACAGCTTTTCAATATTTGTTGTGATCGTTTCGTTGTTTATTTCCTTTGATTGTCGTGTGATTCTGCTTTCTCCCTTCCGGATATCAATAAATGATCTCAGCTTGCACACTTGCCCACTAAACAATCGAAGTTCATAATCTTAGTTCGGTACCTCGTAATCCTAAAATTATGATAATCTGTGAATAACGTAATTTCTCTTAATCAGATGGCAAATCGGAATGATGATTGGGTACCAATAGGTGATAGCAAACTGAAGTGAGCCCATTCTCATAGTTTAAATAGTGAATATAAATTTAATATGTCGTGATATTGTGTCAGGTTAGAACGAATTTACGATGATGTCAATTTGAATTTGAAAGAAGTAATCCATTTTTCTGCATGTCCATACTCTGGGCCGATAGGTACCGTAGTCCACCCCATTCAACACTGCGATAAAATATTTTTAGCTGTTTGCACTTCTAATGGTGATTCTTCTTTCAAGATTACCATTCACAATGCAGCTGGCAAACAATATTCTCAAGTTCAGGCATGACTACTTTTTTTCTTCATATAATAATTATCAGATCATGCTTCATCTAATCCTGATACTCATGTATCCATGTATTTGTTTTCAACTTCTTTTATGTAATTATATGAATGTTATTTGTAGGTGGGAGATGTGATTCTAATGGAATGGTCTCGTGGACACAGATTGGTAGTTGTCTCTTCAAGAGGATCTCTCACTCTATACACACCATTGGGAGAGATTGTCAATCAATACGCTCTCGTTAGTTTACCTTAAATTAAGAACAAGAACAATAGTGATTAGAAAGTGTAGAGAATAAAATCTAGCGGTCTTTAGTCGAGAGTACCCTCTCTTTCCATAGATGTGATTAGAATGAAAGGGGTCGAATAGAAGAGAGAGAAAGAGGGGCTCCTCCGGAAGCGAGGTTTCCGGCGAAGAACGTCCAGAAATCCTTCTTCTTGTCAAGACCCTCGAGGAAGACCTTCTTGTAGGTATCCTTGAACGCGAAGTTCAGGGCCTGGGTCGGGAAGTAACGGATGACGTTGGCGAGGTTTCCACGCCAGAGGGCGGAGAAACCCTGCTCCTTGGGGACTCGCACGAGCACATCGATGATACCCTTGTAACGCTTGTCAGCGGTGATGGTAGCCGAAGCGTCTTGCACCTACAAAGAGTTGACTTTACCACTGCAATAGCCCTCACTTCACTTCACTTCACACGAAGAATAAAAAGATAAACTAGTTTGATCTATACTTAGTGATACATATGGTAGTCGCGTGTGAATACTTCATAAGGCATTCATAAGGCGATTCGTCGCACTACTTTAGGCATTATATGGAACGAGCTGTTCAGTCAATAATTTGATTGTCATCCCCACGACCTTAGATTTCAATAGCGCGCAATTATTCCTTTTGATGATTGTCAACCTTGTCCTCAACGTTGTCAGCCATCAAGAGAGCGTTCGCCTCAAGATTGGCATCGTCAACATCAATAACAACGACAAACAGAAGCGCATTGAACGGGATAGGAAGCGCATGTTTGTTTGTGGGTGTGCGCGCGTCACTCACTTTCGTATGTCGCTTCCCATACTAAACAATGGATGGAAAGTGGAAATCACGAAAGAAGCTATGTATCATCTTGTCGCTATCAAGGTCATCCTCAATGATGACATTTTCAACATCAATATCAACGACAAATAACGACGCGGACGCCACTTCCCCTCGATCATATTCACTCACTGCACGCGCTCACATCGATACTAATCAATGTCAGCCAAGGTTCCAATGTCACGAATAGTCAAGTGGTTAACGCGCTCGCCCATCTATCCTGGCCCCGTTGGATCGATTCCCATCGGCCGCTAACCTATTGCCATTTCTCTCCCGCTCTCTCACTTTCTCGCTCTATCTCGCTCACCCCTTCCCATCTGTGCCTCCACTCTATGAATAAACCTGGAGAAGGAGCTTGACACGCTCGATAGGGGCGACAGCGGTCTTGGAGACGGCGGCGGCCGTTCCTCCAGTAGCCAGATCAAGGAAGAACTTTCTGGTATCGAAACCCTTAGATTCCTTGGCCATGATCGACTCTTCGCTGTGCCGCAGGTGCTGCGAGTGCAGAGAATGGGGAGAGCGCTTCAGAGACGACTTCCGCCCTTTTGCCAACCATTCCAAACTACTCCCAATTCAATACTCTCACCACGAATACACAATGATGCGCTCAAATGTTTCTCTATATTTCCATTCATGAAATTCCGAAATATTGAGTAATCCCGCCATTACTTGAATATTTAATATTGGTAAATGGAGATTCAAAAGAGCAAGTGTGGAGTGAATTGGGAAGGGAAAAGGGGGGAGGAGGGAGTGATAAAGTGTTGATAAATGATGAATTATTGTTTGAGGTCCGTGATGTTCATGTACTATCATCTCTTCTCTTTGGTGCTTCTCGTCATTCGGGACTCGCTCTTCTCGATGATTCCAATCGAATTACAGTAGTCAATAATGTTACCGATCCCGTCGTATGGACTATCCATCCAAGTCAGTTTATGATTCGATCGATTACTGTAGGAGGAATAATTTGAGAGGAACGACCTACTACATGGACTCTAATGCAAGCCCATTCGGAAGTTACCAATGTTGTCGTTGTAGTGAAGACAACGTTTTATCGATCGAGTCAGGGAGAATCACTGGAGATTACGGTATGATGAATGTTTCCGTTCCTTGTTAATATAATGAGTGAAGGATACTGCATGGGCAGCAACTGAAGGGGAATACATTGAATGTTCATCGGATTGGTCCAATGAGAGAATTGCTCTTCTCCATTCTACTTCCTCTTCACGATCTATTCATGTTAGTCATTCATTCACTTGTTTTATCTATTCATTTCAATAAAGGTGACACTACCTGATCTATCGTCTCTACTATGGACCATCTCTCTTTCTGCTACTCTTCCCATTCATTCAATTGGATTCATATCTGATTCTATTCTATTCGTCCATCGTAAACCTTCTTCTGTTCAATTCGTGAGTACAATGGATGCATCTATCTACGAGTAAGTGAGAGAAGGGAAAGGAGGAAGGGATGGAATGGAAGAGGGAGAAGTATTCCATTTAGTCATTCAACATC